>SNQJ01S0026468.1:85940-131608 GCA_010110895.2 Picea sitchensis | reverse complement strand
TCTAACACAAAGGCCATTCCTTTGTCCTTGCATTACCGATGCTCCATCCGCTCCAACACATACCAACTTTTTTGTGATCATTAAAGGATCCATACCACCACTTTCCTTCAAACTATTATTAACAAGTTCATAAATATTTTCAGCTGTAGAATTCTCCATCATTTTATGAATCCCAAGTAGATAGGAATGCCTAATATGGTCATTAACCATAAAAATACTCATACAAATCCATGAAGTGTTATCAATAGTTGTAACCTCATCCAAAGACAATGACACAAACCTAGCACTTGCAATCTTCTCTTTCATATCATCATTTTCTACTTGAGCTAGATATTTTTCTCATTCCCAACCACTTGTTAAAGACCAATGAGAAGATGGAAAGTTTGGCATTTGAAGAAAAGATAGATATTTCATGTAATCTGGATAATCTATCATAGGACGCCCTTTAGATAAGATGTGAAATACAGTGTTTAATTGAATTGTCTTGGATAACAAATTTATTTCCATCGTCTTTTCGAATAGAGATGTGATGGTTCCTCCACCTGACTCGAGTTTTTTCTTACTTATTAAATATTCATTATATTCATCAGCATATTTGACATGTTGACATTCCTCGAAAGATTTCCATCTGACAATAGATTTCTCCTTGCCATCTACAATTTTATTTTCATACACCTTTCCTACATTCTTCTCAATTGTATCTAACTTCATCTGAAATGTCGTTGGCATGCCAAGTTTCCAACTACATATATTGCATATAAATTTTGGTTTCTCTTTCTCATTTTTTGGAGGTAATGGATCAATAAATGGAAATTTTGAGACCCAATCTGGTTGGAAGCCTCACCCTATGTCCCATTGCCCCTTTTGTCTTTTCTGTGAATTGGTTGTGTTCTTTTCCAATGAAATATTTTCGACATTTGTACTGCCAATTTCTGGAGAAAATGCATTTATCTTACTTTGATCACCAGAGGAACATATTTCCTTATCTCTTATTTGGATATTAGATACATTCTCACAAGAGTTGGCATCTCTTTTAGTGATAGGTTGCTCAAAAGAGCTTGAAGCATGAAGAGAATGTGGATCCTTGGATTGAGGTCTTTGAAAGTATGATGATAGATCATTTTGTCTTGATCTTTTCTTCCCACGATCGGTGTTTGACATCTCAATAAATATTCCACAATTGAAATTTCAAATTCTTCTAGAAGCCAAAAGTGAAACCTGCAAGAGAAATAATATAAAATTAGTAAAATTCCTACCAAGTATAGAATATTCAATTTGAATGAAGCTACTCTAATACTTTCTCCCAAATTTCTCCTCACATTGTGATATGCTTCAAGACCTGCAACCATAAGATAACTTTATCTTGTTCATTTGAAAAAATGAAGATCTACATTTCGCTGCTTTTTAGCATTCCAATGTTTGAATTGAGTTATTGGATTGTTGTGAATAGTATATCTCTATAATAAGCTTACATAAAATGTCAACTTGAGGAAGATAAACTTAGAGGCATAAGCACCGTATGTGCTGGAATGGAACCTAATTGTCTACTCTGCTCTAAGCCTAAGTTATATCTAATCTATTTCATTTATTCTAAGTTAAACAAAAGCATTCTAACTAAACCATTCCCATTTAAATTCTACAACATTCAATTCTAAGCAGAGAGTAATATCTTTAACAACTACCTCTGAATTAATCTAGAAGTAAGATGTCTATTTCAAAATAAACTACTTGACAATCAAAATAAGTAACAACAAATTATACCAAAAACAGATTATGTCACAGAAAGTAAACTAATAACACAGAAAACAATGTAAGGTGAAGAAAGTGAACTAAGGTGCAGAAAGTAATCTAGATTAGAGAGTAATAATGTCTGAGAGGCTATATGATCTTTGTATTTCATCATATATATTTTTATATATTTGTGATTTTTTAATGTTCGATGCAAGTGTAAATTTAAGCGTTTGGAATAATTGTATGTAACATGTGAAAAATAACAAAATTCAACGAAGGATAGTCTAGAACATGAGTGTCAACTTCAAAACAAAATTTGGCTAAAAATAATCCAATTCAAGGATAGTCACATAAATAGAAGTAGGCTTTAATTTTGAATTGATTCCAAGTTTATAGTTCATATGATCATATCTTTGCCACTTTACTATATATTTTCTAGGGAAATCTCATTTTCATGTAAGAAAGCCTAGTATTTGCATATTGTAGAGACTAATAACTGGGTGGAATTTAGTTTTTTCCTCTTATTGTCTGTAAAGTTGCTCCTTTTTGACTCCTGTGTAACATATTTTTGGAGTTTAGTGCCCACTGGTATGTTTCTTAAGTGGTTTGTTTGGATTTTAGGGTATGTGGAGATTTAATGTATGTTTACGGAAACGCGACTCTTGTTTCCTTTTTGATGAGGCCTATTGGTGGTGTTTGAAGCTTAATACAACTTTAAATACCTTGATGTTATCATAGGTGCTATATTTACAACTGCCGTTTTAAGAACAACCTTTTTTTTTTTGCCACTTGAGCTAGTGCATTGTCTGGTGGGCAATTCTATCTTTTGGGAAATGTGGGAAGCATGGAATCTATCTGCTGCGGATGTGATTGCTACAGAGAGTGGAGGGCACAAAAAAAGGGATCTCCCTGTATATGAGCCATAACAATAATGAGATCAACTATGTCAAAAATACAAACTATGTTCCAGTCCATAAGAATGCTTGCCCACAAATATGACACAATCACTATTTTATAGACTTCAACAAGTTTTAGTCTACAAGCATTTGCGATCCTGACACGGGTAACTTAAAAGCCCACAAACAGGTTCTATGAAAGATTGAAGACACACAAGGAATAAGTTCCACCTGGGACGTCTATGGTATCTGCAGGGATGAAACCTGCATTTCAGGCTAATGATACATCTACAATTGCAGTTTGTGGACTGGAAGAATGTCTGCAAATAGTGCTTTGCGGATTTTGTGTTGTGGAAAAGCAATGCTGCTGCCGGTATTGGAACATCTTGAGCAATTTGCACATTAAACATTTCAATAGCGGGGCGGGTTTATATCAGAATGTCTTCTAGTTTCTTGGAGCAGTTACATTCACGTACCATAGTGATATACGGAGGCATTTGATGTCCAAAGAGATTGTGTGTTTACTGTTTAAAATGGTGGTATCTTGTTAAAATAGAGACAAAAAGAAAATATTGGAGGGGATTTTATTCCAGCATATATGGTCTTGTGTCCAGAATAAGTATTTTCCGGTTTAGCAGTACCCATGAGAGTGGAAGAAAATTCTTAAGTGAAGGATCGAAAAGGTCCACGATCATAGCAGCAGATTCCCAAAATATGGTAAGAGCAATTTGAAGGTTAATGATTGATAGAAGTTAGAACACTGTCAAGGTAAAAATTACATGTGGGATTTATGCAGTATATGCAGGGATAATGTCAGTAGTACAGGCATATGATACATCCGTCGTTGTGGATGGTCAACAAATAGGGCTTGTCGATTTGTTATTACAGGAATTCAATGTTCATGTGGATGCTAGTTTCTTGGAACAGTTACATTCCTGTACCATAGTGATAGCACAGAGGCATTTGATGTCTCCAAGAGATTGTGTGTTTATAATTTTAAAGTAGTGTTATCTTGTTAAAACAGAGACAAAAAGAAAATATTGGAGGGGATTTTATTCCAGCATATATGGTCTTGTGTCCAAAATAAGTATTTTCTGGTTTAGCAGTACCCATGAGAGTGGAAGAACATTCTTAAGTGAAGGATCAAAAAGGTCCACAATCATAGCAGTAGATTCCCAAAATATGGTAAGAGCAATTTGAAGGTTAATGATTGATAGAAGTTAGAACACCGTCAAGGTAAAAATTACATGTGGGATTTATGCAGTATATGCAGGGATAATGTCAGCAGTACAGGCATATGATACATCCACCGTTGTGGATGGTCAAAAAATAGGGCTTTGTCGATTTGTTATTACAGGAATTCAATGTTCATGTGGATGCAGAACATAGAAACTGAACAGTTGTGTAGATGTACTATATTTTAATGTAATTGGAATTGTAAATAGAGGCGTTGATGTCTCTTAGAGATATCCTGTATTCTCTATAATTGAACATAGTTGTTGTCTGGTTACTATAAAAACAAAGTATTGGAAGGTTTTCTTAGTGCCCTGTTTTCTTCCAGGATATACTCTCCATTGTGCCTTGTTTTCTTCCAGCTTATACTCTCTACTTACATTCTTAAATTGCAATGTGGTATCAGAAAAGGAGTTTTGAATTTCCAAGAGAAGTGTTTCTGGTATAGTAGTATTCATACAGTGGGAGAACATTCTTGAAGTGAAAGGTCGAGATATCCTGTATTCTCTATAATTGAACATAGTTGTTGTCTGGTTACTATAAAAACAAAGTATTGGTAGCTGTTTCTTAGTGCCCTGTTTCTTACCCAGGATATACTCCATTATGCCCCGTTTTCTCCAGCTTCATAATTCCACGTCTACATTCTTAAATGCACAGAAAAGGAGTCTTGAATTCCAAGAGCAGTGCTCGATAGTAGTATTCATACAGTGGGAGAACATTCTTGAAGTGAAAGGTTGAAAATCACCATGATCATAGCAGCAGATTCCCATAGTCTAGTATACCAATTTGATGGTGCGGGTTTTAAATTTTGAAAACTCTGGATGAGAATGTTGTTGTTGGAGAACAACTTTCTTGAATCATGGAAGGTACACAGATGACACAAAGACAAAACCATGGAAAAGAAAAAATCAGTAATTGGAAAAATAAGGACTGTAAGGCTTGTTATCACAGGATTTGTACTCTGTGCAAAGCCTTGCACAAGATGCCAATCTTCTGTAACAACTTATTTAATTGTGCTCATGCCATCCTTGAACAAAAACATTTGGAGATTATGGAAATTAATTCTACTACTCAGTTTGGTTTTTACACCCCAACACCAATTGACAATGTATCATTGAGACACTTGACTTAAATACAATCAAGATCACAAAATGAGAACCAGAAATCGAAAAGATGTGTCATTAGTTACAAAATGTATATTTTAATGGGGCCACCCTCTCCATGAAATCAATAAGGATAAATGTACCACCTCTCAAGTTTTAACCCTCGAATCTAAATGATTGTGGTGTCATATCATCTTGTGCTTTTTCATCATCTTGTGTCTTTTATCATATCATCTTAAGCTTGTAGTGCAATTTGTAGAAATGGTATTGTAATATTTAATTTATGCCAAAAAATCATTAGGGATCTTAACCCCTTGTACCCATAGGATTTGAGAATCACTAATGTTATAGGAGAATATGGCCCATGTGAATATTTTATACACTCATTTTTTAGTTAAGGTGGGATTCTAATCCTTAGTAGATCAACTTCATTTGACTCATGTGCCATTGAGTTGACCACCACCTAGTCTACTTCAGATTAAAGCCACCATAGGCCATTTTGGTGCATCATATATGCTCAATGACAATTCTGAGCAATAAGACTCTATGTGCCATATAGTGTATTCTTGGTTGCAGAGATAAATTTTCCTTCATTTTTTTTTCTGGCATGAACCTACATGCAAAATCTTTAGTTTGTGATGTGAAAAATTACTTAGGAAAACAAGAACAAGAAAAAAATGAATGTAAAATAATATACACATAAACAATAATAAATCGGATAATAAATCAACTCAACATACTCATTACCAAAGTAAATCTATATAATGAGATACCAACAAAATGGAACTTGAAAACAACAAAGAATTAATCCGATGAACCCTTTTACAATCTAAATATGAGGTATAAATAATATAGTAAGTGGATACTAAGAATTTCATTTCCCACATGTCCATGCCCTAAATTACATAGGTGTATAAATTTGAGAAGATGGAAAGACAGAGAGGTAGAAGATCCATCATGGAAATTGTACTCACATATAATGTTTCCCATCCATGCCATTGCACTCACATTTAATTGGAACAGTGTATTAGTGATGAGGATGCACATGCCAAGGTAGTGTGACCAAACTTGTGAACTACACAGTTGGGTCATAGTTGTGAACTAGATGGTTTGTTTGGATTTTAGAATTATGAGAGGGTTGCCATTGGTTTACAAGGTAATCGGTTAAACTATGCAAGACAAGAAACATTCCAATGCACACAATGATGATTACCAAGTCAAATCAATGATTAAACACCTCTAGAGAACTAACTTATCGATAATAATGGATTGTTGTTGTAAAATTGCAGCAGTGAACAAGTGTATACCAGCAGTGAGAAATTTATAACAACAATAAGAAAATCAAACGAAACCACAGTACCAAATTTTGTAATTTAGCCTTCAACAAGTAGAACAATATTCAATTGCTAGAATATGATTCCGAGCAAGTTTTGGAACAATATTAAGTATTCAGCAATATATGCAAGCTCTAATGGCTGTAGTATTCAATTTATGACAGCAGCAAGATCATCAATGATTATTCAAAGCATTGGAGTATAAATGGTTTGCCAAAGATGTCATAAAGCTAAACTAAGAGAGAGAGTTTTGAGAGAGAGAGAGAGAGAGTTAGGAGATAATTTTATGAATATCAATTATATTGCATGGTGATGCAAGGTGCTCTCAAATGAACCAAGATTTTTAGTGTTGCTATACACAGGGTTTTTGCCCATTTATGCCATAGAGAAAAAATGGAACGCAAAGTTTATTGCCACTGCTACAATTGATCTTCGAAGGTTAGAATTTTTTGTTAGATAAACTTCTACAACTGGTTGGATTAATCAGAATGAGCCTCATATGGGCTACTACAAATCAACAAAGGGTTCCACCAAACAAGCAACCTTTACAACAAGAGAATTGAGGATAAATATTCAAGAAGATCTATACAGTGGTATCCATTAGTCTGCTCAAAAAACTCAGGTTGAAGAGGCATTGTTTATTCCAATAAAGAAAGGGGAGTCCCTCCTCAAACACAACCACAATAAAATAAATATGACCACCATTTGATGAGATCTCCAACCATCCATTCAAATAGAGCCATTGAGGACCTCCGAGACAAATGAAATAGAATTTCCCCATGCAGACAAGATAACCAACCCCTATGACCCTTATAAAATAGGAAAATGCTGAAGGAACCCACTGTCAAGAAGAATGGTTCCCCCCTCATTGAAAAATACATGATCCCCCTCCTTCTATGATGATTTTTTAGTTTTCCCATTATTCCAACTCATTATTGAAGAAATTTCTACGAGACAAGCTATAACCACCATCTGAGTCCCATCATCTCTCCTCGACCTCCAAGCCCTCCCCACATCAGGATATATTATGTTATGTTGCAACCCTGTACCACATTTTCCACATCTCCCATATTCCTCTTTGAACCATTGTGGGATATGCGGTAACCTATGAAGGTCTACTAACCTACCCAAAGAAAAAGAAAAATTGGAGGTCTTGCCCCACTCCCTTGATAGGACCAAACGATAAGAAAATTTTAGGAATCAACATGCTACAAACTATCACCTTGTCACCCTTAGATTTTTTGTGAGGATTTTAGATTAAAAGGGGATATTTTATACATAATTATTTGTTTATTTTAGAGAAGCCTTCTACATTGTGCCTAGATCTAATCAATGGAAACATTGGAAGAAACGATATCATTTTTTATCTCTATAATGTTATATTAGACTCCACAGAAAATTTATTTCTAATATGAAATGTAATAACATACACATTAATTGAAGTATAGTTATTAAGAAAGGGTTCCCACTTCCTCCCATATTTTTTTCATACATATTGATAAAATTAAGAAATGTTTAGAAGAGGAGGGATGCATTGGTATTAACATGGATAGACTCATTTTCTCTTTTGGTTGTGCTAAATTACTGACTAGGAGAGAGCATATTAGATTACCCTATGTATTGGGTGAGGTCTAGAAAGTGAGCTATTGTTCATCCTGAAAAAACGACTCTTGATTCTATGTGAAGTAGCAGCCATTGATTTTTATGTGATTATAATGTTGTTTGTAGTGGTTTTGTCTTTTATGATATGGCTCTTGAGAGATTATGCATGTTCTGATCCACATTTGTGTTCTTGTATGTTTGGAAATGAGATGTTGATTCTAGAGATGGCTTTGTTCTCGTAAGAATGCTACAAATTTGGATGATGTAGTAGCTAAGAGCATTGTGTGGTTTAGAATGTGAGAGATAGGGAGGTAAATTGAGAGGTTCATCCATATGTTTGTAGCGGTTAGTGGAGTCTGTATTGGGGTGGTGATAGTGGTAAAAAATAGATATATAATTGTGTTGAGATAAAACTAGAGACCAGAGGATGCTACTAAGAGAGGAAGGAGGGATCCAATTAGGGTTGGGAGTCATGGAGGATGTGACTATAGAAAAGTGGTTGGTGTAAGGATAACAAAGAGAGAAAGGAACTTATGCAAACTAAAATATTTGATGGTAGGATTAAGTTGAAAATATTTTGGAGTAGAGGTAAGTTCATAGGATTTTTCATCCTTATAGAGTTTATAAGTTTGGCAACTAGCATCATATAATGCATTGTGGTTACATTTCTATGGAATCTCTAAAAGTAAGTTAGGACAGTCAAGAGGGGAGATGTCACATTTGATGGTGTCTTGGAAAGGGCCTGTAGAAAATGTAATGGTGCAACATTTATTAACTATAAGATGAGATTCATGATGTTGTACCCGGTCGAGATGATACTATAAAGGGTTATTTGTGGTAAGTAGTTAAAGACATGTTACAAATCCTTGGGATATGAGGTGTTTTTACTACCATTATTGAGGATGATTGTGGCTTATTGGTATTTTATTTCACAATTGAGAGTAAACAAGATATCAGAAGTAGTTATATTTGTAATGAAAAGTAATGAAGGTTATGTGGTAGTAGGTTTAGGGAGAGGAACTATTTTTTGTTGAACATATGCATTAGAGGATGTATTGTGATCTGTAGAATAATGTGTAGTATTCTAGTAATTGATCATCATTGTATAAATGTTTTGGGATGGAATGTTGTTGCAAATAATGATAAGTAGATGCATCATGAAAGTGTGACTTGTGAAATTTATACCAATAAGGGGGTCATGAAGGAGTACTCAAATTAGTGTTAGGGATAGGTTTGGTTTTAGGACTATAGTTAAGGGAATATGGTGTCAATGTGCCACTGAAAGAAGGACATGAAGGTTGAGGGTGAGTAGAAGGAGGACAAGGGAATTTATAAAATGCATTTATATGGAGTAAGGCTTTGATCCAATGCATGCTCTAAAAAGTATACCTATGCTAAAAATTCTAACAAATCAAATTATAAATGCAAGAATAAATACCCTTCAAAACCAGTGATCTAGAGTTGGATCTGGAGCCTTGTAAAAACCTCAATGTATTGTTGGACTCTTTCACATAGGGCTTCTCACTACTACAACCACATACACATAAATTTTTTGTAGGTATCTGGGGGGGTAAAATAATTCTCTTAGATAAAGACAAAATACATTTCATGTGGTGATGTGCCTAGAGTTGGTACTAGCTACAATGTCTTTAGTGAGATTATTGACTATTTTCAGAATGGGATTGCCGAAGTGCTTATAGTTTCCATTGAAAATGATGCCCTTTTCACCATTGTCGATACTCCATGTCTTATCATGGAACATGAATATAAATCAATCTAGCAAGAGAAAGTATCCGCCACATGTGATGCAAGTAATGGAGTTCAAAATGATCCTCAACAAACAGTCTATGCAACTATTGGATGGTTGTAGAGAGGAATATTGGGACTTCTTGGTGTATAGGGATGATTAATTCAATGAAGAAAAATACAATACACATACATAGTTATGTATGGAGGAAAACTTATTGTCAACGAGAGCCATATGGGTTCTTGTTTTCTTCAAAGTTAATCTCAAACTAGTCCTTGGAAAGCTATTATAGGACTCTGTCATTCCAAATATAAAACAAATATTCAGTATGCAGGATTTCCTCTTCATTGGCTAGCCGATCAACTATTTTATTAGCTCTTTGAAAAATGTGAGAGGGGATAATGAATAGGATTTAATTCAAAAGCATAGAGACCTGGACTACTTTTCCCGTGAGGTGATAGTTTCATGATGTAATTTTTTGGATTAGTTCCACATTGTATTTTCTTCAAGAATTGAAATGATAAGGAGATAGCACCCATAATAACTATAATAAGAGTTAATAAAATTCATGTTTAATTTCTAATTGTATGCCTTGGAGTAAATCTTGAAGCTCAGACACATTGTTACTTATTTTTCCCGAAATAGGAGGAAAATAAGAATGATGTCTCTTGCCCATTATGAAAGATACTATCGGTCCCTGTAGGTATAAGGTTTCCTTTTGACACATGTCAAAATTAAACTTGATGAAGTTGTGACGAGAAAATGGATATCTTTTGTGTTAGAGATAACATAAAAGGAAATATCCAAGAGGTCATCAAAATTTATACAATGTTGCAAAAAAGTTTAACATATAAATACAAGATACTCCAGCAAGTTTTGGAATAATAGTGTTTGAAAAAGTGCAAGTAACTCAATGAAAGCTCTTGGCAAATTTCAAAAAAAGTCCTAATGAGGTGAGGAGAAAGTGCACACCAAAAGGAATAAAATTCACCACAAATTCAAAGTTCTCACATTCCGAGCTGGCCCAAGCTTCAAGCTCAACATTTGGAATATATGGCTCATCGACCACTCAGGCTACACCAAAACCCTTCAAGCTCTAACGGCCCCACCACGTCCAGCAATCTCTTGCGGCTTGCTCCTCTTCCAAATCTCGTCTCGGGAAATAAGCTCGAAAATTCAATATATGTAATCGGGCCTTGGGGATTTTAGTAGACTCTGTAGTTCTCATGAACGAACCAGACAAGTAACACAGCTACGATTTTAACCTGATGCCATACAACTTATACCAATTTATACCAGGTGAGAGGGCCAAAATGCTTTCGGAAATCCCCTTATTCTTTGGAAAACGAGCAAACGGAAGATTAAAGTTTCTCATACCACAAAATTAGAACAAATTAAATCATAAACCCATATTTTACCAAACGGGAGGGCAAAGATGCTACCAAAAACTCCCATATTTCTAGAAATTTGGATAATGGAAGCTTGTCCCCCAAATTTTAGGGGCGAAATATAATTTTTTCCTCTATCTCCTAAAAACAAGGGCTAACCCTGTACACGATTTTTTCCCTAAAATAAATTACGGGCTAATGATAAGTTTTAAAAATCACTTTAATACAAAAATTCTCCCAATAAAAAATTGGAGGCCCCTTATTTTCGCCCATGGGCGAAATTTCGCGCCTAAAATCATCTATGGTCGAAAGTGCCGAACTCCTGAAGCACAGAGTCCCTAAGTGGATCTCGCATCATTGATCATGAATGAGGATGAGGATCGCTGATCTGGTCCCGATGACGGTTCCGGTTGCTAAGAACTAGGAGGTTAAGCCCCAGGGTCACATCCCAAGGTCACATGCGAGGAAGGAGCCGGGGCACTTCACGGGTGTTGATTGAACAAGGTACTTGGCGAAGTAGGACTCGCATATAAACCATCCACCCGTGAACGAAAATCGATGGTGGGCTGCACTCATTGTGGTAGAGGAGGAAAATTAGCTGACATGATAGTTCACGACCAACAATCAACCAACGTTGTTGATCTCGTCGGGACAAGGGATCAACGACTGTGATTTAAAGGAGATTTGGGTGAGTACTTATCTGATTTCGGGGACATAGGTTCCTGATAAAGAGCTTAGCATGTTGTCAAACTGCAACATTGACCATTGATCTTATCCCTCAATCGATTTTCAACCACATGATCTCTGATATAGCAATTTCTAACACAGAAAGCACCAGGAAGGATTTGGCCATGGTTTCGAGCCGTGGTCACCTTGGAAAGTGGTTTAAAGGGAGTTCCTGTGCATAATTAAATTTTGTATCGGCTAATGAGTAACATGGAGGTGTTATACAATGCAAATTGATGCATATATGTTCTTCATGAATTGAGAAGAAAAGGACATGTAGCACACTACAAATTGTCATTTTATCATATGAATTCTAACAAAATGGTCACTCTGCACATTTTGCAGAATTCAAAATAAATATAATCAACTTGGAATGAATATTCGAGAGATGGGAGAACTTGAGGAAGCCTCCAGTCATGAGAGAGAGGCCAAAGGCTAGAATACTAGATTTGGTAATGCACAGACAGAGTCCAATGGATGTAAGGGAATATTAGAGAAGGAAACATTAATAGAACTGTGAAGAGCCTAAAAATAGAAGTGAAGAGATACAAAGAAGACAATGAGAGGCTGATGCAAGAGAAAAGTGAGATAAATGCTAAAGTTTTGCAGAGCTTAAATCCATTGTAGAGGAAAATGATGAAGGGATCAAAATAAAAATAAGAGGAAGAAGGCAGGTTTCATGAAAGAAGAGATAACGTGGAAGAGCTAGGCACTGAGAGGTTCTATAAGAACTCGTAGACACCACTCCACCCCTTACTCAACAAGAAAGTTTTATGCCAGGACAGGATAGTTTGCAAGGAGAGTTGAGGAAGCTTAAGCCACCCTCCTTTGATGGTGAAAAATAAGGCATGATGCTGAAACATGGTTTCACCAGAAGGCAAGGTATTTTCAATTACATAACTATTCATCAAACTTGGAAGCCAGGATTGCCACCTACCATTTACATGGGAAAGATGCAATGTGGTGGGATAAACTAAAGCAAGTTTAACATATTAATGAGATTAAGATCACTTGAAAGTAGTTCAAGAAGTACTTCCATAAGGAGTACCTATCATAGAATTTCTATGACAAGAAAATGCAGGAGTTCTTTGAACTCAGGTTGGGAAGCATGGCTATGGCAATATATGAGAAAAATTTCTTGGGATTTTTAAAGTATGTTAGGTTCATTGATGATGAGAAGATGAAAATACAAAGATTTGTAAGTGGAATTCCATCCTTTTATAAATAAAATATTAGGTATGATGATCCCAAGACCTTGACTAAGGCCATTAGGAAGGATAAATAACTGTATGAGCAAGGAAATGGAAGAGAATCCCTGAAGAAATCTTGGAAGGATAAGAAGAAGGAGAAGTTTGATCAAAGGAGGAAAGGATTCAAACCTTCCTTCAATAGGAATGATCCTAATAGAAATAATCAAGATCAGTATGCTAAGGGTGAATCCAAGAAACAAGACTCCTTGGGAAAAAGGGGAAGACCACCAATCCAATGTTGGGGATGCAAGGAAGATCACGTGTAAAAGGATTTCCCACACAAAAACAACAGAGTGAAGACTGTGCACATCATCCAATAGGCTACAACAGTCTAAGATATGGGAAGAATCTATGTAGCTTTAGATGATCAACAAGAAGAGTATCAATCCAGTATGATCGAGGTGGAAGGTAGGATCATAAATCAACCTATCTCTATTTTAATTGATTCAGGAGCTAGTCATTTTTACATTGATCCTAAAATAGTGGATAGATTACACTTGGAGAAAAAATTGGTTCAGTTAGCCACTGAAACCAAAAGGAGAATCCATGATATGGTCATAGGATGTTCCATAAGTTTTAATGGTGTGAATACAAATGTTGATCTAAATATCATACCATTGGCGTCTTATGATATTCTAATTGGAATGGATTGTATGGACAAGCATCATGTCGTCCTAGATTGTCATAGAAAGACATTTACCTATATTGATGAAGATGGAAAACGGAACACTGTGAAAGGATTTCCAAGACCCATATCTATAAGGGAGATTTCAACCTTACAACTGAAGACATGTTTTATGATAGGATGCCAATTATATGTAGCTCATGTGGAAGAGCCAGAAAATACGAAGGGGCCAAGCCTTGAATATTTTTCGGTACTACAGGAATTTGAAGATGTATGCCAAGAAATACCAGGGTTTCCACCAAGAAGGGAGATAGATTTATCAATTGATTGAGTTCTTGGAGCTTCCCCGATGTCAAAAACACCTTACAGAATGAGCACACCAGAGTTAAAAGAATTACAAATGGAGTTGGAGGAATTGTTGAAGAAAGGGTACATACGTCCAAGTGTTTCACCTTGGGGAGAACCAATACGTTTTGTCAAAAACAAGGATGGAACCTTGAGGATGTTTATTGACTTTCGACAACTAAATACATATACTATAAAGAAACAAATATCCTCTATATAGAATTGATGAACTCTTTGATCAGTTAAGAGGAGAAATGATATTTTCAAAGATTGACCTGAGGTTGGGATACCATCAGATAAGGATCAAGGAAGAAGACATTCATAAGACAAGCTTTAGCACTAGGTATGGGAATTATGAATTTGTAGTGGTGCCATTTGGACTGATGAATACACCACTTGTATTTATGTGCTTAATGAATGGCATGTTTATAAGTTATTTGGATAAGTGTTTTTATAGTATTCTTGGATGACATACTTGTCTATTCCAAGGCTGAAGAGGAGCATGAATATCACTTAAGACTGGTATTGTAAGTGCTGAGAGAACATCAGTTGTATTCCAAGTTGAGTAAGTGTTCTTTTTATCAAAAGCATATCCATTACTTGGGACACATTATTTCAGAGAAGGGAATAGTAGTAGATCCAAAGAAGATTGAAGCCATTAGAGGATAGACAACAACCATAAATGTGTCAGAAGTCAGATCTTTTATGGGATTAGATGGTTTCTACAAAAGGTTCATAGTAGGGTTCTCTAATATTTCTCATCCCATCACTTCTTTGCAAAATAAGGGAACTAAATTTGAATGGAAACCTAAATGTGAAGTTAATTTTAATCTGTTGAAGGAATTACTTACTAGTGCACCTGTGTTAAAGATTGCTGACCCGAATGAACATTTTGTGGTATGAACAAAGTCATGAAAGGAAGGACTTGGAGGAGTCCTCATGCAAAATGGACATGTCATTGGTTATGAGTCCAGGAATATTATGGAACATGAGAGGAGCTATGACAAACATGACTTGGAGCTTTCTGCGAATGTCTAGGCCTTGACGATGTGGAGGAATTACCTCATGGGGAACATATTTGAATTAAGAACAGACAACATTGGCCTGAAGTATTTTTTTGAACAACCAACCTAAAATGCCAAGAAAACAAGATGGTTGGAATTTTTAAGTGAATATGACCTCGATATAAATCATATCAAAGGAAAAGAGAATAAAGTTGTCGATGCACTTAGTAGAAGAGTGCATTTAATGCATTCTACTGCTATCAGTATGCATCAGTCAAACTTGAAGAGAATAATTTTAGATGATCTTATTACATATCAGCATTACCTACAGGTAAAGGAAATATTACATCAAGGAGATGTACAATAGAAAATAAAGGAGTATAAGATAAAGGAAGATGGATTACTCATGCATAAGAATATAATCTATGTTCCTAGTTCCAGAGAACTGAGGAATTTGGTTTTGAAGGAAATACATTATGTTCCTTATGCTGGACATCTTGGTTACCATAAAACGATTACAGCAATAAGAAGCCAATTCTTTTGGCCGGGAATGAAAAAGGATGTGGCTGATTACATCGCTCGATGTATGGAATGTCAGAAGGTGAAGGTCGAGCATAGGCACCCAATGAGTTTTTAGGAGCCATTACCAATCCCATAGAAGAAATGGGAGGTGATAACCATCGACTTCATAACTAAATTACCCAAGACAATAAGGAAACATGATTCAATCATGGTGGTGGTTGAAAAATTAACAAAGGCTACTCATTTTGTTCCTGTAAAAACAACACATACAACGACTAATATTGCAGAAATTTACAAGAGGAAGATTTCTAGGTTTCATGGGATACCTAGGACAATTGTCTCGAAAAAAGATACAAAGTTTACCTCCGATTTCTAGAGCGGATTGTTTAAAGGATTTGGTACAAATCTAAACTTTATCACAGCATACCATCCCCAATCAGATGGACAAACATAGAGGGCCAACCACGTAATTTAAGATATGTGATGGATAAGCCATATAAGTGGGAAGACTACTTACACTTGGTTGAGTTTTCATATAATAGAGGGTATCAAGATTCATTGAGAATAAGCCCATTTGAATCCTTGTATGGTAGGAAATGCAATACTCCAGTGAGCTGGGACAACCCAACAGATAGAGTGGTACTTGGGCCGGAGTTTCTCAAGGATATGGAAGAGCAGATGGTTAAGGTCAAGAAGAATTTGAAGGCAGCTCAGGATAGACATAAATTTTATGCAGATAAGAACACGACATCTAAATAATTTAAAGTAGGGGAGCATGTACTTTTTAAAGTGAATCCAAAGAAAATATCCTTGAAATTGGGTAGTTGTACAAAGCTTGAAACCATATTCCGTGGTCCATTTCAAATATTGGACTGAATAGGGCCAGATGCATACATGCTTGAATTGCAAGCTTCCATGAATGTGCATAACATATTTCATGTCTATTTACTAAATAAATATGTACATGATCCTAACCATGCTATTGATTTCCATTTGATTCAGGTAGAGACAAAAGGAGACTTTCAGGTTCAGCCAGTGTGGGTATTGGACAAAAAGGTCAAAATGCTCCAGAATCGAGTTATAGAGCTGGTAAAAGTTTAGTGGACCTAATATGGTCCTAGAGATGCTACCTGGGAGCATGAAGATGCCATGCGAGAAGAGTACCCACAATGTTTTGAATAAATTTTGAGATTTTGATCTCTATTCTATATATGCACCGAGGACAATGCCAAAATAAGGGGAAGGGGATGTAACACCCCGGGTTTTGAACTCCCATTTTAAATAATGTATTGTTACAATGCTGAGAGGCCAGAGTGCCCAAAAAATTATTAAAAGGCCAGTGTGCCCAATAAATGTAATTTTTTTATCATTATTAATAATAAATACATTGCTGGCTGCTAGATGGACAAGGACTAGAGTTATAGGGGGCTATGATTCCAAAAGAGAGGGGGCTTGAGGGGATAAATGTTTATTCCTATTTTAATTACTCTTTTATTTAAGGGAGTGGATCAGATACATGATATTCTTTGGGGAGGCCAGGAGGTTCTTGATTTCCCGTGAAAATACTTAAACCTGTGCCTAGTCTGATTGGGGGGTTGGCTCTTTCGCTCGTTCGCTCATTCACTTCTTCTTTCATTCCATTATTTCCCTCACACATTCATTCACTTATTGTTCATTGTTTCTCACTTGGGGTGGATATATCACTCCATTTCCATTACCCATTCATATTCCTCATCTGTGTCTTATCTTGGGGAAAGAAAAATGAAATGCTGAAGAGAAGCCATGGTATCATTGGTTGTAGAGGTCACTGGTGTAATCCAACCATGACTTGAGGCATGCACGTCTGAGATGTGTTGGCATGTTTCTAGCCTTCTTCACATATGCGAGATCTGAGAGTTCAAGCATGGATGTTCTGGACCAGTTGTGCTGGATCCCTGGAAGGAGAAGGACTACCTGAGGGACTGCGTGGCAGAGAAGGGTGGAGGTCCATTCTCTTGGGTGGTGCAAGCTGGGTAAAAGAGAGATGGGTACTTGGATTGTTGTGAGTGTTGGGAAAGTATGAAAGAGATTGAGTACTGACTGGTTTGAGAATCCAAGTAACACTTTGGAACCGTCCTTGTGTATTCATAGCCCTGGATCTGGGGTGACACTGCTATTGAGATTTGGAGCAGTAGTGTCTACAGTTGGGTGGTCTGCAACCGGTTGGTGTCTTCTTTTATAAAGATAATTGTTCTTTGTTATGGTATTATTTATCTGTATATGAATGTATTCTGATGTGTATTTATTTATCATTTAATTGAATCTTTAGAATATGCATGCTTGTTGGTTATTGTTGTGCATGTCGTTATATATTTTGTTTTATGCGTCCTTATTAATTTAAAAAGGTATCGATAAGAGAAAGAAGTCCAAGGGTGGGATTGAAGGTAGCATACCCCAACCTATGGGTGGTGGGGTTTGTTACATATTGAAACCACCCTTTCTTGATTTACACACCCCTTAATTATTGTGTGGGTTTTTGGTTTTGTTCTTTGCTTCTTCCTAAATAAAGTTAGCTAACTTGACTTTGGATCCCCTCTCTTGACTTTTTTTCTTTTCTTTTTTCTTTTAATGATTTAAC
This sequence comes from Picea sitchensis, assembly GCA_010110895.2. NCBI lineage: Eukaryota > Viridiplantae > Streptophyta > Pinopsida > Pinales > Pinaceae > Picea > Picea sitchensis. The sequence continues at coordinate 113,485 of SNQJ01S0026468.1, read as the reverse complement.
AAATAATATTTTTTGATATAAAACATTATTTGTTAAAATGATTTAATTCAGTGGTTGCGACCCCTCTAGGATAGTTCTTTTTGGTATTTTCCAGTTTTCCACAGATCTCTGCTTAGTTATTGTTTCAGAATTTTGGTTCTCCTTATTGGTGTCACCCTCGTCATTTTTTTGTTGTTGTCGCCCTTCTTATCTTCTTGATAATTACACCCTATGTATGTTGTCATTCTCTTCTATTTTTGGTACCACCTGTGTATGTTTTTGGTTAGTCTATTCATATTTTACCCTAAAATTTCTTGGCAATTTGTTCTAGGTGTCATGATGATATCTGCCTTGAGGGTTTGATAATCACCCCTTGAATCTTTTTCTGAGCATATATCTAAGAGGATAGCAACAACATATCATGTAATATTTTTTCTTGTTTCAATTTTAAGTATAGATATAGATGATCTTCTACATGTCACATTTTTTTTATATTTAAATATTTTCATGTTTATTATATATAGCATCTTAGTAAAAACTATAGTTGTTCTAGTTTTTTCAATACATGTTTATGATGCTTTGAAGTTTTTATAAATGCTTAAACTCTTGTGTGATAAATTTATTATTTCCATTTAATGTTTCTATAACTTATGAAATTTCATATTCATGAATTTTCAAAGGATAGATATTGAGGCGAGATGTCGAGACAGGAGTCTCCAAACATTCATCGCAAACGCTCTAGGCTATCCCATGAAGGAGGAAGAGGAACCCTTTTTTCGACTGAGACTCTGAGTGACCAATGAAAATGTAGTCAAAGGAGGAGATTATCAAATGAGTTTGTGAATAGGTTATCTAGAGAATGTTCTCAAGTGCTATGGATGCAACCTTCTTAGATAGGTTGCACATTAACACTCCAACACTGAAGAATGTAGGGAATACATCAGGACAAGAAAATATGTTTAATAATTTTCTTTTATTTTGTACTTTCATGTATTTATGTTTATGTTATATATATGTGTGTGTGTGTGTGTGTGTGTGTGTGTGTGTGTTATATAATTTTATTTTTTTAATTTTCTTATGTTAAATTATGCTGTTAAATGTTGAAATTACTTTCAAATGTGTATGTGTAGACAATTAGTTTAATGTGGGGGAAGATAATGAAAGAGAGAATGGGTATCATGAAGATTCTAATGTTGGTGAAGAGGGTGAAGGTGGATTTAGGCGGTGTTATCAAGAAACACAAGATTACACACCTAGGTCCACCTATCCTTCAGATGTTGGTGATGAGCTTCCCTGGGAAGAGATTATTGAAGCAATGACCTTGAGCGATGCTCAGGTGTTAAAAGTAGGTTGGAAAATGATTTGAGGATCTCGGATCTCCCTCAGGAGAGTAAACAAAGTTTGGACATTATTTTGCATTCATTGAAATTTTTTATGGATGCATATCAAAAGATGTGGCCAATGACTGATAGTTTTATCAATTTGATGAGGAGACGAAAACTGGAGGTGATGGGCCCCGATAAATAGGATGTAGTAAAAAACAAGTTTCAAAATAAAATGAAATTTCATGTTCAATTTAAAAAATGGGACAAATCGAAAGATGTTGAAGGTGCAATATTTTAAGCACCCCAACATAGCAGGACATCTTTATAATAGATTTTTGGAAGCATATGGGAAGTTTATTTGGAATGATGAGGTTCCACATTATTTTGCTACACATTTTTATGCAAATTTTTTCATGGATATGAACCTTGATTATACTAGCCTACCATCCAATTATTATGGGGATGGTAAAAGACAAACATATGATAAAAAATGGGCATATCAAAATGCAACATTGCAGAGGCCTACACGACCTTTAGTATCTCGTCCAACAAGGGAATTTGTCTCACATTCATAGTTGTGATCTTCATCAGAGGCTGTAAAAGATGATAGGAATGCAATTGGTGAAAATTTGGAATCAATCTTTTATGGTGTTGATGTTGGTTTCAACCGTCAGAGAAAGGAAGCCAATTATCGAGCCATTTTTGTTTATAAAACAAATGAGGAGTTAGATACCATGTCAGTAGAAGATCTTAAGGAGTATGAAAAAAATTTCCACAATGGTTGAAAGGAGGTCATTCAGAATGATGAACCAAACATCAGATTGGTATGTGTTATAGTTAGTAATTTTTTTATGCATTTGAGGATAGTTTACTTCTTGTTCTATATCTAGATACATATCATTGTATATATATAAATAATTGAGTTGTTATTGTCATTAATTGCAGTTTGGAAATATGTTAAATGAATCTCTAGTAAATAGGGGACTTGATTCCACAAGTTTAAATTTGGATGGGTTGAATAAGGTATGTATTTTGTAATATCCACATATTAGCAATTTAGTTGTCTAATCACCAATCTTTTGAATAAGATCAACAACACGACATTTATGATTTTGTATAAATGTGAACACGTTGAATCCTAGATTTAGTTCTTAGTTGTGTTGTTCACAGATCCATATTCCATCTCCTACTACTTGGGCAAGCTTGTCCTAATTCTCATTGGGAGAGTTTGAAGAGGGTGGGAGTTCATAGGTATCATTGCATGTTGAAGACAAATTTAGTAATATACAAAAATTGCAATGTCATTTAAATTATTAATTTAAAAGAAGAACGTCTTAAACAATATTTAATTTATTGAATCTTAGGGTATGGTGGGTATAATTTATTGATGTTAAGGTTGGCACATCACATGTATTACATGTTTCAAAATTTAAAACTACAATTTAATGTGTTAAAATCATTTAAATTTAATTTTCAAATTTGAAATGTGTTATATAGGGCAATGTGGAGAAGAGAGTGCTTGAGAGTGTGCTTGAACAAAATGTGGAGAAGAGAGTGTGGGTGATTGGGATAGAGGAGGATGCATCCATACCTAGGAAGGATGTGTCTATTAATGATGATTCTTAAATGTATGTTCCTTACAGATTAGTGAGTTTTAATTTGATTTTATGTTCAAGCTTATTTAGGTTGAATATGCTTATATTTTTTACTTTTTTCAAATTTTTGTTTTCTCAAATTTTCAGTTTAGCCTTTTCCTATTCATAGGGTTACTAAACTAGTGTCTATATAACTTTTCAATGCTTTGATCAATTATTTTGAGATATATAGAACCCCTATATAATCTTATTGTTGTCTAAAATGATACATTCAATCTTATTTATGTTTAGATCATGATGAAGACCTAATTTTGAACTTAAACATTTGATTATTTGACAACAAACTCTATCCCACATAAAAAATGGGGAAGTTTCTAAATTTTCTTTGATTGCATTCCTTTCCTTCTTGTCCAAGAATGACATAGTATGGACATTTGTGTTTTCTGCATACAACGAAGTGAATTCCTTCTTGCCAAGGTATTCTCAAACTCTTAACTAAATTGGTTACTAACCACAAAAACCAACATTCAAGTAGATTTACAAATAAGCTTTGTATGTGTATGATCTTACTTATGTTTAGATCATTACGAAGGCATATTTCAAAGAGCATTTGATTATATGTAATATGAATACATCCCAAAGATGAAAGATTTAAACGGTTTTTGAAGAATCACTTAATATATGTACAGATTTGTGTTTTCTTCATGTACATGAAAGATTATATGAGAACATATATTCCACCACAGAAAGAGGAGATAAGTATTTTTTGGAAGAATGGTTTTTAAAATGGATATTTGTGAACTTTCATATATATAAGTAATTTCTTGGAAGAATGGATTAATATGGAGATTTATGAGTCCTTTAATTTGAAAGGGCATTTGAGGGCATTTGATTATATGAGCACATATATTCCACTGTAGAAGAGGAGAGAATTATTTTACTGCTGAGAAGATACGTATTTTACTGCTGAGTAAATAAGGTCACCTGGCACAAGAATTTCACCTGAAGGATCTGAGACTTTATCCACAAGGAGATGAGTATTTTATTGGAAGAATGAATTAATATGGATATTTGTTCAAACTTTCTTCATACACAACTATATTTATTTTCAGGGTATTATCTAACTCTGAACACAAAAATTGGTTACCAAGAACACATTTTTTCTCTTTAAAAATTTGGAAGATTTTAGATAAGATTTTACATTGTTTAGATCATGTATGCTTAATATGGAGAGTAACTATTTTGGAAGTTTTGGAACTTTGTGATTGACGTTTTGTTTAAAAAAAGTGCCAAAAAAATGTAATAAAAAGAGAGTGATAATCTTAAATCTGTGGAACTCTAGTTGGGTATGTTATTATTTCTTATTGTTTATTTAATATTTAGTTAAAGTATATGCTAATATGTGTTATTTGTTTTTTTTAATTGTTTTTTATTGTTACAGATGTTTACATTATATTTGGTGGAAATGAATATTTTGGAGGATGAGACTTAACTCTTTTCGTATGTATGCCAATTTTTCTTTAATGACAACTTGTTTTTTTAATCTAAAATGGTATATGTGTACATTTTATTTTAAATTTGTAGATATATTTTATTGTAAATTTTTAAATGTTGAATTTGACGAATGTTTTATTTTGCAGGTATGAATTGTAAGTATGAAGTTATCTATCTTAAAGCGATGGCTTAGAGTCCATAATTTTAGAGTTAAATGTCTTAGTTTTTGTTATCATCCTAAAATGGATGTGGAACCTATGTATTTGGCAGTGTAACTATTCAAACTTTCATTATCTATATATATATATTTGATATTTTTGGAACTCAAAATATTAATTTATTGTTTCATCTTTGATTTCTCTTATATTGTTTATGATGGTGGAATATATTGTTTATTGTTTCATCTTTGATTTCTATTATATTGTTTATGATGGTGAAAGGATAATCTATGTTTTATGGTCAGCTTATAATTTCAATTTTTATGATGGTGAAAGGATAATTTATGTTTTATGGTCATCTTATAATTTCAATTTTTCTGAATTTTATGATGGTGAAAGGAACAATAGAGAGGGGTTACCTCAACTTCACTCTTCACCCCCTCACATACCTCTGTTGATATCTGGTAGCTACTCAATTGGATAGGGGGTGCCCCCTCCGAAAGAGAACACTCTGCTCAATTATCCTCTTTCCCCACAAAAAATCTATCCACAAGATAAGGTGTTTGGCATAGGAAGTTGCATTGTGGAGGAAGAAACTCCCCCCAACAGGAAAGTGGAGGAACATTCGACGAGAATAGGAGAGGAAAGGGAGGTGGATACACCTCTACTCTCCCCAAACAGACTCTCGGACGAGCACCTCCAAATAATTTTTGAAATGTGGTAGAAGAAGGATGACCAAATGCACATTCAACACATCCTTGGCTAGATAATGGATATCATTTTTTATTCTTTGGCGGATGCTCCAGTGCAGAATTGTTGCCCAAATTGTGGCCAAAAGTTTTCCCTTGCCTACAACATCCATGTCAACCTGAGCTCGCACATGGAATAACACCTATAAGTTTTTTTTTTCTCTCCTAGTTTTGTCACCTCTCCAAAGATGGGCAGAATCTCTGCCTCATGACGCAAGCTAGATAGTCATGGAAACCGATTTCTGATCATTGTTTTGTTCATACTATTTTGTTTAAGTTGTGATGCGTGAAACTCTAAGATTTTGTTGAAAGCCACCTGTTCTGGTTTCCCTTTTGTGGAAGAACAAGTGGCATTGTATAGACATAAACAATTATTAATATAAGGACCCTACTTTATTTACATAAAAAAGAAAGAGGTTAATTTATGTTTTATGATACTGTGATGAAATTAAAAATGTTTTATTTCATTTTATTTATAAACATCATTGCATAAATATCATTCTACTATGTGAAGTAGAGCTGACTCTATATGCATTGGAGCTGATTTTGTAGTGATGAGAGATCTCGGTAGTTATCAAATTAATTTAAATTTTGTTTGATTTTTACTACGTGAAGTAGAGATGATTCTGTATACAGTGGAGTTGATTATTTAGTGATGGGAGATTTGGGTAGTTTTCAAATTATAGTTTCTAACTTATAATTTAAATTTTGTTTGATTTGGAAATATGGTTGAAAATAGTCAAACAAGTCGTCAAATTATAGTTTCCCACTTTGGAGCCCCTTACCCTAAATGACACTCAAAGATGAGGATTGAGGACTAGAGGGTTGCTCAAGTTAGGTTTCAGACTTCTCAATTTCCTCCTATTAATAATATTAGAATGGAAAAAACAACAAACAATATTGTATATTAAAAATATATGAGGGCTTCTTATGAGAGTGAGAACATAAAAATAAAATTTGATTCCATGGTGATGAAAAATTAGTATTAGAATACCGAGGTAAAAGTACCGAACTAAACTGGTTATGTTCATCCTTGGTTAACCCCTTTTATTGCTATGATTTAGAACCCCATCCATTTGGACAGAGAATTCAAGATAGTTCTTGGTTTCTTTATTGAAAATTCACAATGAAATGACAGTGCAACATTAAACTGGTTATGTTCATCTTTGGTTTATTTTTGAGCTTTCAATATATTTATTCAAGAAAATGTCAAATACAAATATGTACTTTGAAATAAAAATTGAAATAAAAACATGATCTAGAACCTATTTTAATGTGTAAAATTACAATATACTTTAATAAAAGTAAGTGATTTTCATTAAAATTTATATTGATATAAATTGTTTATGTATCTAAAAAGGTAGAAAAGGATTGATGGATTATCAATCCTCTACATATTGGAAGTACTCACTAGTGCCATTAATATGACACCTACAATTAATGTAAGTATTCACTAGTGCTATTAATTTTTAATTAGGATGTTAATCACACACTACCTTGAATTTTGAATATATTCCAAATTCAATTAAAAAAATGAAAATATAAATGAAGCAAACCAAGCCTTAGTAGATGACCTGTTATTTTTTGTTTTTTGTTATTAGGTCACAAAATCAATTTTTTTTTCAACTTAAGTTATTTTCAATCAAACTTAATGAAAACTATGTTTAATGTGTAGAATATAAGTAGTGTTAGGTTCATCATACACATTTTTCAATTAGCTCATAATTTCAATTTTGTTTTCAATTTTCTTCAACATATTGAAATCTAAATGCACAAATTTAACAATTTAATATAATATCAACACTTTTGGAATCAAAATTCACAATTTCATAATTAAAATTGATACTTTTTAAGATGTCTTTAAATATTTTAATTAGGATGTTAATCATATGTATTACCTTGAATCCTTTAATTAAGATGTTAATCATACTTTTTAAGTCTTTTAAGTTTTTCTAAGCCATCAATAGTCTCTTATAATGACATGGAAATGTGTCCTAGTTTTGATACAAAGTTATACTCTTCATATGAAAAAGCATTGAACAATCATTGCAAATAATGAACACAAATCCTATATGTAGTAAATTGGTTACATGCATTAAAGGATTTGTGTATACGATCTGGATAATTTGTAGGATTAAAGTATAATCATCCAAAGTATAGGTCATTTTAGGTTCCCTCTGGATACAATCTATATGTTCTTCCCGGAAATTTTAAATAAGGCTTGGTAAACTTTATAATTCATCAAAAATATAACTTTTCTTAATTGAATGGACCATGAAAGTAAAATAAACTGGAAATGATTCTATAATCCTAGATATTCATAAATAAATGTACTTTCAATTCAAAATATAAAATTCTATAATGTACATGTCACTTGTTTAAATAAATCGTAATGGTATGCCATCTTCAATTATTCATTCATGACTGACTTTGGACATTTTCCATTTTCTAACTTTTGTTTTTTTCTTGATTGAACTTCTATTAAATTTATGCACACTGCACATACCAAATGACTATATTGACAACTTATGACATTTGACTGGTAGTCTTGAAAGTGAACATGAGTATTGGTTTGATGGGTTTCTTGAAGAAAATATCATTTCAATATGATGGGTCCTCTTTCATATATAAAACCGTTATCATCAAAATCTTCTAATAACCTCATCTTTTGTTATGTGCATCGCATCAAATAATATTTCATGTTTTCAGTGTTGTCTATAGGTGCAAACACAACAAAGACATCTCCTACAAATAATTCTATATGTTGGAAAACAAGTAGTTCGTGTTAGATTATCACACACTTGTACATCTACAGGTTATTTGAAAAAAATTAAACATAAAAACTACATTCTCTAACAAGATCAAAAACTCTATCGCCATCAACTGACACTATAGTTTTAGTTTATTCCATCTCCTCTGAGCATGCAAGTGGAATTTCCCTTTTATATTAAGTTTGGCATGTCTCCAATATTTAACATATTCCGAATTTTTGTTTTCGCAAATCTCTATGGATTATGTGTCCTCTATGCAAATTGAAAAAAAACAAGACTCATTTCTTCTATCAAATGAAAACACATTTTGATAGTGTTTTTTTTTAATTAAATGCATTTTTTGTGTCCCATGTATTGTACCGACTGCATATGGGATTGATCTATTTACATATTGGATTCCAACATACCAAAAAACCATGCACAAGACAAGAACTTGTTAACTTGAAATCTCTCAAGAAAATGATTGAAGATCATATAAATTTGAACACATGAATAAAAATATCCTATGTACATGTGTAACATGTATATATAGAGACACCTGCGCACATCCCTTGACAGATTATTTCCATGGCTTAGCGCCATTTTTCACCATTCAACAACTTGATCAGTGGATTCAAATTGATCGGAATGAGGGTTCATCTGATACCTTCAAATTGCTTGTTTTACACATGCTTCTGCACCGGTGTGCTCTCCTTTTCCATGAAGAGTCTCAAAAAAAATCCAACAATATGTAATGTTTGATTTATTATGAAGACGATACAACCAATAAAATGATTGTGAAGATTTGAACTGAACTGCTCATCCATCTGACCATATCCAATGTTGATCCAATCTCATCTCGTGTTCTTTCAATGAATCATAAAATTTATCAAAAAAATGTTGTACATAAGGTGGGTCGTGTGCTCGATCATCACTCATATAAAAGTGACATTCTCTAATAACATGTTGATCGTCATTGGTGATTTCTATGTTATCAAGACTCCATTGAGCATGTCTATATAGAACATGGAAAAGTGTATTGACTTGATTTGAATGATAATATTCACTCTATATTTCTTTTTGTGCAGCGAATGTGTTATTCTCTGCAAAATCAACTACAGACAAAATTGTCCCTGGTGGAAACACTTCAGGGGATTGTTTGAATTGTAGGTCTTTCCATCGAGCTCTATGTGAATGCTTGGTGTATTTATAAATTTCTTCCTCAAACTTCTTAAAAAAATCTATCACATAGATATTATCTACTTTCAAATCAATCCTTTTGGAAATAACATTTAAAGAATGTGGAGCCATGTTGTTGATATATTCATATCTCTTCCAATTGACTGTTATATTAGAACATGATTGATCATTCATATCAATATGATACTTTGAGTGAAACAAACTTAGATTTCCACAACGATCACATTTATTTCCACCAACACATTTTTTTTGGTAAAATAATTGATCACCTTCTCTTTCACATAGAATTTCAGATATAAAAACACGGAATGTGGAAGGAGGAGGTGAAATTGGGCATAACATTTTACCAAAATCAAGAAAAGTGTCATAATATAACTCAAATTCCACATGATAACGATAACAACAAGTGTAACGAACAATGATGGGTCTAACAAACCATGGTTTTTGTTGAACAAATGTATTGATGGAAATTTTAACTTCTTTGTGCTCTTCTTTGAACGTATTGAACAATTCTATTTGTGTCATTGGAAATATATGTTTTGTATGTTCTCCATATATTTTTCGTGCTATTCTTGGTCGAAACACATCCCTTATATGTGGTGAAACACGAGATTCAATCAACCAACAATTACGGGTCGATTCCTTAACATTTTTTGCAAGTCTATCTTTGTAGGGTTGTCTAGAAATCACTGTCCAACAAGCAAGTTCATCATTTGCATCTGTTTGCAATCAAAATTTTCTATGTTTGTACAATGTTTTTCTTGACGTTCTTATCATTTTTTCCATGTGTCATGTCAAATGATCTTTTATATTGCTAGACGAAACAACTCTTGTTTGTATCCCTCTACAAGCAACATTGACATATTTTTTTCGAGATTTTCCAAAAGCTTTTAATACACTAGTTATATTGTCAAAGACATTTTGTTTCACCTTTGTATCTTTTGTCGAATTTTGAATGCCCAATAATAATGTGGCTTCTTTTAAATTTCTTGACTTTATTAGAGAGTAAACATTGAGCTTGGATTGTTACTAATTCGTCTTTGAAAAAAGTATTATACATATTCTTGGTTCGATATCGTATATAATTCTTAGCTTCTTTCTTCCCAAATTTGTCAGTATCAACATTTTCTAATATTTCATGATCAATGTTGATAGATTCTCCTTCATATTTCAATTTAAAGTTTATATTAAAAAACAAAACCCGAACATAAATTCACTAAACTATATACAAGTGTCCATCTTGTATTATCTAAATTTATGTACATACCTATAGGTGATTCGACTTCATTTTCAATTTCGGTTTCAATGTCTTCATCGACATTATGAGACAAATCTATTTATGTTTTTTGAAAAACATCAAATCGTAATTACAATCAATTATATTAAACAATATTTTAAATTTGAATTCTATTCTTTTAATATAGACAATATGTGCATGCATACCTAGTTGGACTTGTTCTTGCTGAAAATCTCTATTTACATCATCATAGTGTATTTCTTCAATATTTGCACGCTCTTGTTTATTTCTCCAATAATCGTCTTTCCTTTGTTCGTTATGGTGAGTTTCATATCGAGTGCGATCAAATTTTCTCTTGTGCAAATTTGTTTTTCCCATGAGTATAGGTATCTGTAAAAGTTTTTATTAAAATCAACATTTTAGAATAGTCTCAAAAAAACTTCATTGTCACAAAATTTATTAAAACATAATATCAATAATTTTATGTTCAACAAAGGCTTCACCTTGAAAAAATGTTCAACATTTAGCTTTCAATATATAAATTGTTATTCCAATAAAAAATTTAACTTGAAAAAAATAAACCCTTTTTTTTGCATTTAAAACATCAATTACCTTGTTCAACAAAAATGAAAAAGATGATTCAAAACTTTGTTTATGTGCTCTAGAAAACCATGAAACAAGCGAGTGAATTGTGTTAAATGTGTTCAACGAAAAACATATTTATACGATTTGGTGCGAAGTGAATTAATACAACGTGTCTCTTCATTGTTTCTAGCCGACGAAATTCTCTCACCCACCTTTCGGCCGAAAAAAGATTTTTTGGGCCGAAAAGCTAGGAAATAGTTTACTTTTAATGGATTCCATTAGAATTACATGTTTCATCCGAAAAAACTTTCTTTCAGCTGAAAACCAACGAATGAGACTATTTGCAGGAACATGAGAATTCCCTCTAAGATTACAAGACTTTGGTGTTCTGGACTCCACCACAAATACCATAATTTAGGTTTTGAAAATGATACTGGCATTTACAAAATTGAATCACTTTCAATGGATATGTTGTTTTTCATTTTCATTATTTTTATATAATTTTATTTAATTTTTTTTTAAATCCACTACACATAATATTTTTAGGATGACATTTATATGATTGATTGAAATAGAAATATCCATATATCTCTAAAATGCAATTAAGAAACTTTGGAAAAAATTATATTTAGAATCCTTAAACTATTCTTTTCAAAGGGTATTTTAAGATTTTACTTTTAAGTAACAATTAATATAGATAGAAGGTGGGGGAAAACACGTGTTTAAAATATGCTCTACGATGTTTTAGAGCAGATCAACCTCAAAAAGTTCTAGAAACTATAATATTCATCCATTAGATTCAAAATTATAGTGGTAATAAAATAGAGTCTCTATAGATTGTTACTGATTATATTTTGTTTTGTAAAAAAAGGTTCCAATAATAGATACATTGTTGGGGGGAATAACTCATTATCATTAATTCCTTTCGTTTCCAAGGAACATACTGTTAAAACAATTGTCAAATTGACATATCAAATATCAAATAATTTGTTTTTGAAAATGAGTGATTGGAAAGCTAGCAAAATTGTTCCTGGGATTTTTTTTTTTAATGTAAAGAGAAATTCTAAATAAAAAAATACTTTTGTATACCGGAATTTGAGTAACTTGTGAAAATATAGTTTTCTCCATAAAACAAGAAAAATAGACCATGTATTCATGATTTCATCCCATATGTGGATCAAGAGGGGTGATAATAGCACACAATTATTCCATGGAGTTTGAAAATACAGGAAAAATGTGAATTGATTTGGAAGGAAACAAAGATGTATATAGTTCTATAGTACTCATTTTAAGATAAAGGAAAGGAGGGTTCACCATTTCAGAGTGTCCCCTCTTGGGATCCCACGATGGATTTATGCGATCCAAGAGATTATGAAGGTGATCTCTAAATTCCCTCTAACATTTATGGAATAAATAAATAATTCTCTAGTTGAAGAGGTCTCAGAGCCTGAGTTTCATGATTCTATTTCTTCTATGCAAAGGAGTCAGGGCTCACGACCTCCTTGTGGAATTTTTTCTTAGTTTTTACTTATTTCGTTGAAGGAAGGTTATTAAAAGGTGGTAAGGGAGTCAAAGGAGATAGAAAGCGTTTTTGGGATCATTTGGCTTTCCACTTTCATCCTCTTACATTGGAAAAAAAAAATATGGTGTTACCTTTGGGGACTATCGACAGATCTCTTGTTGCAATGTGATTTATAATGGCCAGCCCAGGAAGAATTATAAGCGAGACTAAATTCCCTATTTTGGAGTGAGGAGTTATTTGAGAAGAAAATTTTTGAAGCTGTGAAACACAGATAGAATGTGATTAAAGAAATCGCCCCCAAAGATCACTTCATTTTAAAAGCCAAACAATTCAATCAAGCTATGACTATCCTCAAACTGGATTTATCCAAAGCTTATGATGGAGTAAGTTGGTGGTATTTTATTTTTGGAAATGGGACTAGATTTATTTGTTGTTCATTGGATTATGGGGTCTATTCAATCATTTTCCTTTGCAACGCTCATCAAAAGACCCCTTTCAGTTTCTTTTGAGTTTCGTGAGGATTCAGACATGGTTGTACACTATCTCCTTTCCTATTTTTTTATAGTGGAAAAAATGTTGAGTAAACTAAGAAACGATGTCAGGGGAAAAGGAGTCTTCAGGGGTGTTGAGGTGTCTAGTGAAGAAACCATTAATCATTTCCTCTTTGTTGATGACGTGTTATTTTTTTCTCAAGGGTCTATGAGGCACATTTCCTACTTAAAAGGAGTGTTGGATATTTATTGTAAAGTTACATGTATGAAAATTAATGTCAACAAATGATTTTCAATTCCTCATTGTTTCTTGAATCGCGTGATTTTTACCATTGGAAATATTTTTTCCTTTCAAAAGGAAGGAGTTGGAGTGTGGTTTTAAGTATCTCATTTTTATTTTCAAGCTGGATGATTATACATTTTTCGACTGGTTATGGTTGTTTAAAAAATTTGAGGTGAGGGTGTCTCTTTGGATTAATAGGTTTATATCAAGGGGATGAAGATTAGTTCTAGTCAATTATGTGTTGGAGAGTCTACCTATTTACTGGACTTCTATAGTCATGGTGCCAACATGTATTCTAATGAAAATAAATAAGATATTCTTTTCATTTCTATGTCAGGGTCTCACAATTTTGGAGGAAGTCCTTTGGTAAATTGGAGTTGTGTGGCAACTCCCAAAACGATGGGAGGATGGGAGGTTAAAAATATTTTCTTATTCTCTCAGTCCCTACCTACAAGAAGTCTATGGAGGTTTACTCATAATGATTCCTTGTGGGAAAGGGTCATGAAATAAATTCACATGTAGGGCATGTCAGTGGAATATTCATTTAGGTAGTAGTGAAAGTATTCAAAAGGATCCATAGTCTGGAAAGAATTAGTATATGAATTTACACTAGTAGGGTAGTGGGCAGTGTAGAGGATTTGAAATGGAAAGAAGGTTAGAGATGGGGAAGACCCATAGATGGGGGTAAAGAATTATTTTTGGCTTTTGGATACTCTCCTATAGGACCTTTACTTGGATGGTATTTTCTCTCTAGAAGATGGAAAATTCCTATCACCCCAAGCAAAAGGGAGGTCAGGCAAAGTGAGTGGAATCGTTAGGGATGGTAAGCATTGGAAGTGTACAAGATACATTGTTATTATGTTATAAATGTATTCCCCTAACTATATTAAGTTTTCAAGCTAGGAAGAGGAGGAGGAGGATGTCCTCTATTGGTCTAAAAAATCAGGTATAGGGGAATTTAGAGATAAAATATGATACCGGACATCTATGGAGGCACAATTCATGGGTGAAAAAAAGTGTTGAATTGGGAATTATCCTATGGAAGCTAAATGATCCTCCAAAGAGAAAAAAGTCATTATGGATTGCGATAAACAATAAGATTTTGACTTGGGATCCAAAGAGAAAAAAGTCATTATGGATTGCGATAAACAATAAGATTTTGACTTGGGACAATGGAGTAAAAAGAGGATGGGTTGGCCCAAACATGTGTGTGATGTGTAAAATCAATGAGGAATATTCATCTCACATTTTTATTTATTGTCCTTATATAGTGTGGGTTTTGAGGATTGTAAAGGAATAATTCAATCAAAAGTCCTCCTGGTTGAAAGGGAGGCTAGAGGATTTCTTAAAGAAATGGAAAGTGTACAAATGAGTGAAGTGGTTTCAAGGATATCCATGCATTATGGTGTTTGTCTTATGGGGGGATCGAAACTCAAGTATTTTAAAGAATTAATATATTCCTTTGAAATTTACAAAAGGTCTTATTATCAAGATATTTAAGAAATTTATGGTTGATCCCAAAGTTAAGAATTCAAGGATCTCGATTATGCCTGAGTTGGACTTTCATACCTTGTGGGGATTTTTTGATGGATTCATCCAAGTCCACCCTCTTGTTTTCAGGGTGGGAATTATGCTTTACATGAATCATAAACATTATGTATGTATTATATATGATTTATGTATGGGTTAAAAAATACATATGGATTTTATCGATTTGCGGACCCTGCTAAAGGTAACCTTGAAAATAGGGGTAAGAAAATTGTAGGTGATGTGATCCAGATTATATTGAGAATGAAATGAATGTAGATATGTAACAAGAAAACACAAATATATATTTCAAGAAACATAGTAATATATTTAAATCATATTCTATTAATAAATGGAATACAAAAGACTGTAAAATGCAAAGCATACAAACTAGTTAGAATGGTGGTAGCTTATCCCCGAAGAGAGATATGTGTCGGCTATGGTTATTTGAAAAAAGTTGATTACAAAGAGGCCAAACATACATTTTAACATAAATCATCAATGAGAAAACCCTAAACATCCAAAAACATAACCCTAGAAGATGAAACACCAAATGGTTTGTGGGCCCCAATGTGGTTAGTTGATACATCAACTTCCCGAGGGTGTTACTTTTTCATACGATATCCATTTGGGGAGATCGGTATCCTGTTGGAAAGGTATGAATGAGAAATATACGTTCCAAATGGCCCAATATATTCCTTTGGCACTGCCATGTCAAAAAAACCTCATTTAGGGACTCAAAACAACCCCAAAAGTTTGGGACCCGAAAAACTATAAAACAACTGCGAGGATGTGGAACCATTATGAATTAGTGGAATAGGTGGGTGGCCACCAATATCAACCTGGATGAGTCCTCCCCCATTAGTGATAAATTTTCCCCATTGTTATAAGTTCCTCCATCATATGTGGAAACTTCTGTTGAATCTAACTCCTGGTTAGCCACTTGCCCTAGTGAAGAAGATGCCCTACTTTGACAACCCAATAGAGTTGGACATTCTATTGGAGGGTTCCCTTCATCTTGGTTTCCATAATTCGATCGATTTTCACATGATCAATGAATTAAGGATTGAGTTCTTTAGGGGCCAAGTTCTTGGCCACATCCAAAGTGTCCAAGAGAGGTGGAAAATATGGTAGAAGTAGTTCCACATTAAATACAGGGTGCAATCCAAGGAAAGGGGGAATACTTAATTCAAAATCATTATCACTCACAGCCTTGGTTATGGTGTAAGTCCTATATCTAAGTGGTTAGAGCTTCTAATAGGGTCCTGTAAGGTGTTTTTTTTTCAAATTAAATCATACCTTATCTCCCACTTGAAACTTGTGTGGTACCTGATGTTGATGATGGAACTGCTTGTACTTGGCTTTAGATTTTTGTAGAATATCCTAAACTTGTTGTTGGATGTGCTGGTTTAGTTCAACAAATTTGGTTATTGGATCAACCTCGATTTGAGCATGGGAGGACTCTTGATGTGCAACTATAATGGACAACGCTACGTCCATGGGGGACAATGGTTAGAACCCCAAGAACACCTGAATGGGGATATGTCCAATAGAGATATGGATGGAAATTTTGTAGCTATGTTGAACATAAGGAAGGATCTCATCCCATGTTGGTGGATATTTGGAATTGTACATCATAAAGATCTTAACAATAATCTTGTTGACTACCTCTATTTTTCCATTAGTCTGTGGATGGAAGGTAGTCGATTTGGTTATCTTGGTGTCCATCATCGACCATAGGATGGACCATAAATTACTCAAGAACCTACTATATCGATTTGAAATAATGGTTTGTGGGAGTTGAAAATGAATCCATACACACTCAAAGAAGAGCTTCGCAGTGGCTTCGACTGTGATGATCTTCTTCCAGGGTGGAAAAATTTCCATCTTAGAGAATTAATCAACGAACATGAAGAAACAATCATTAACATGCTTGGTTGAAGTTAGAACAAACATGTAATCCTTCGCGATGGACTCCTAATGCCTCTTAGGAGTAGGTAGGGGGGTGTATAGACCCAATTTCTTAATGGTAGGTTTGGTAATAACGTAGGTAGTGTAGGATCTAATATACTTGCTGGCATCTTGTCAAATATTCGACCAATAAAAATGATTTTGAACTACTGCCTTTGTTTTGTCCATCCCAAAGTGTCTTGCTGCCCAACTATAATGAGCTTCCCATATCAACTTTTCACGCTCACTTGAAGGAACACATATATGGATTATATTTCATATCAATCCATCTTGGAGATGAAAGTATAATTTATTTTTTCTTGTGCTCAATGTCTGATAGGTAGTAGCAAAGTCAGATTCATTGTCTTATAATTGTACCGAACTAGAGGCCTCATGCCCATATTGTGGTTATCACCACAACTAGGGGTTGATTGAGAAAATTTTCAACATGGTTGGTGTTTCCCTTCTTGTACTTGATGTTTAAGTGGAACTGTTGCAAGAATTTAAACCACTTTTGATGGAAACCATTCTATAACTTTACTTGTGTCTACATGAATTGCAGAGGATTGTGATTAGTGTGGATGATCATTTCCTTTACTAGAATGTAATGCTTCCATTGTTGAAATTCCCACAAAATGGAGTACATCTCTTTGTCATAGGTGGGGTATTCAAAAACAACACTAGATAATGTTTCACTATGATAGGCCATCAGATGTCCATGTTGAGTGAGGACTACACTGATGGCATAATCTGAAGCATCTTTCTCAATCTTGAATGGTTGTTGCAGGTCTGGATGATCTGGAAATCCATTGACTTGATTGCAATTTATGAATGCCTGAATTAACTTATCTCAATTTAAAAGCTCATACAGAAAGGAAATTGTTGAATTGAAGAAATAAAGAACAATAATAAATACAAATTGAACACAAGTTGCTAATAGAGTTCACCCCTCCTGGGCTACGTTTCTGGGTCCTCTTCCAATGAGTGACTGCTCCATTAATAATTTCAAATTTCTCAAATTATATCAAATGGTCTCCAACTTTCTCAAAAACCATCTTTGGCCTCTTTAGGAAGATTACAATAGGCTTGGGAACAACTTTTCCTTCTCTTCCTAAGCTAAAAAAGGCTAAGAAATGCTTCATTTTCCCACTTTACAACAAAAACCAGTACTTAAAATTTGTTTGTGTCGAATCATTACCCAAAACCCCCCTATAGTGAAATGGTAAAACATTGTATATATAATACAATAGGTTATAGGTTCAATCCACTATTGGAGCGTCGATCATAATGTATGGGATTTATAATATACCAAATGTTACAAATTTAAAAATAAAATATACAGTTTGGATAAAAAAGGCATAGCTTGGCACAATCATTGTTGTGTGGGTTGTATGGTCATAGGTTGCAGGGTCAAACACACAAAACTCCACTTTTTGGCACATTTGTTATAACTGGTGACTTTAAATGCATAATCATTGGCTAACCATGTCGATATTTATTAGCGGTATAGTGGTAAGTTGTTTGGATATTGGTGTATAGGTTAGAGGTTTGATTCCTTCCAATGACCATTCAACATTGATAAGGCCCTTTTGGGAAAAATTAATATGCCACATGGCGGCCTCTGATTGACCCACGTGACAATCACATCACTTCCCATTCATCGCTTACAACAACTCCATGTCAACTACACATCACTTCCATGTAACCCTATCATACTTCCACTTACACTACCCTGTCATCCTTCTGTACTTCCATGTCAATGTCTGTACAATTCCACCTATCCTGCCAGGTTAGCGTCCATATCGCAAGTCAGCATGCCACATCATCATCTATATGCCTAGTTAGCATGACATGTCAGCATTTGTATGGTCTAGTCATCATGCCATGTCACATACATACAACCACATGTCTCATCTGTGTTGCCATGTGTCACATCTATACTGCCACATGCCAACCTATGATGATGCCACATGTCACCCCTATTAATCATTTTTCTTGTTTTTCCAAAACTTTAGAATGCGATAACTTTCCCATACAACGTCCATTTGAACCCTTTCAAGTTGTGTTGGAAATATATTTTCTAGCTCTTCGACATGGAGACATTTTCATCATCATTTGAGAACATCAAATTTTTAGTCACAAGATCCACCTAGATCATTGGTATAGTAAGGACTAGTATTGAGCAGAGGCAGGATTTCAAATCCTCGAATGCTTTATGTTCTGACACAACCCAAACAAACTTGGTCTTAGCTCCACCCTTGGTCACTAGGCTTAGGGCCCAAGAGATATGAGAGAAAAAACACACACACTTGCGACATAAGTTAGTGAGGCCCTCAGTGTCTTAGGGGTCGACCAATCATGAATGAATAGGATCTTGATTGGATCCACACATGCACCCTATTCATCCACAATGTATCCTAGATATTGAGTTATTTTCATACTGAAGGAACACTTCTCCAAATTGACATATAACTTGTGTTTTCACAGGGTGCCCAAGACCTATTGAATATGCTTCAAATGTTCCTCCTAGGTTTTTCTAAATATTAGGATGTGATCCAGACATATGACCACAAAAGAGTTTGTGTATGGTCATTGTTAGTACTAGAAGTCTCACCTAGAATGTTGTAGATGTGAGCCTAATACCCATAAGAAACTTGTAGGTTTGTTAAAGATAATAATGTGTTTCAATGTATAGTGAATGGGTGAGAAACAAAGTTTAAAAAATAAAGAAAAAACCTCCATAAAATATACACTAGTAATCACGGATTGAATAGTCTCAGACCAACATTTAGAATATAAAATCGAAAGATGGAAGATTTAGAAGAAAATGTGAAATACATGCATGACGTTACATTGGGCAATTCTGAAACACATATAGTAGAAATATCATCAAATAGGAACATCCTAATCAACAAGAGAGCACTTTGATAACACTTGCACCAATAACAAGTAGTAAGTCATTCACTGCATTAAGGAACAAGCACTAGGATGAACCCTTCATCAATAGATAGCATTAAAGTGAGATTGAAACACATATGTGACAGTAGAAGAAGAAACTCATCATTAACTATTCAATATTCTTAAGTCTGATACATACATTATGGAAACTCTGTTACAGTTGAAAGTAAAGATATAAGTCCCAATATACAACCATTAAAACCCTATAATGGAGTTACATCACACTTTTTATAGAAAAATAAATTCAAAATATTCTTAGTAATCTCCACTTAGATCCTACATAGGATCTGGTGCCTTAGAGAGGCATGGCAATGGATAATCAACAAAAAAACATAACAATATGCTATATTCCAGGAAGTTGTTGGTAGCATTGAATGCAACTGCAACCAACTTGTTGCTTGTATCTTAACTGAAGCTATATCCTAGGGGTAGGTGTCCCTTTATGTCCAACTAATCCTTGAGGATCTATCCAAACCTTATCTGACAACTGGAAGCCCTCAACAACTCAAAATCCACGTAACTGTCAGGTTTGCAGCAAGTGCGATACAAACTGTCTCAAAATAAAAATTTCACAACGCCTTCAATAGCAGACACTATGAACTTTCCTGTAGGTGTCACTTTTCCCTCTAAACGTGTCATCTGATATCAAAACTGTACAAATACCTTCAACCTGCTACAACCTTCTAAATCATAATTTAACTTTCAAAAATGCATATGAGTATGATAATATCAGCCTAAGATGAATTCATTCATGAGGGTTATAATCTTGCAAATAAAATACATCATGGAAAAATGTTTATGTTGATGTGGAAATGATGCCTCATCTCCTTATCCTAGTGGCCACTCGTTCCAACATGTCCAAGTTCTATTTTTCATTTTGTTCCCTCAACTGCTACACTTCCTCCTTCAACTTCCTTTTTTTGGCTTGATGTGATCTATTAAGCCTGTACACATTCTTCATTTTCCTACGTAGAGATATGGATGTCTTAACCTAATGTTTTTCCTTTTTAATAGTTTCTTCACCCATATCTATTGCTCTCTTAAGATGGATCTTTTCATGCAATTTTTGTTCCTTCGATTGTTCATTCTTAGCCCTTGCCTCTTTCAGTTGTTTCCTGAGCCATTTAAAAGTGGGATCCCTCTCATTAGAAGGATAATTGATCTCAATGATTTCTATTTTATTTTTAAGAGGCTTAGTTTTGTCTGTTAGTTGATATGATGCTTTGGATGTACCTTATTCTACATAGACATGTTTCTTTTTTGTTGATCTAGTGAAAGGTCTTCTAGGCTTGATAGATTCTACAACAACAAGTGAAGAAAATACAAGCTTCTTTCCCTTTAGAATCTTTGATTTACTATAGGATGTCCCCATAGGTGCAGGCTCTGCCACACGATAAGTGTTTTCATCAGGAGGTTCTGAAGGACCTTCAACTATCTTATTAGTAGACTGAATTGACTTATCCCTTTTGGTTATCTTACTCTTTTTACTTGAATCTGAGTGCATTGTCTTCTCAACAAGAATAAGTGTTTGTCTCTTTGACTGTGGTGTATGAGAAACATATGGATGAAATATTGATGTAGCTAGGAAAGAATCCCAATCAATATTGGTCTTCTTCAACTCTTCCAGTACTAGCATTTTGATTAGACCATAATGAAAAACANGAATAAGTGTTTGTCTCTTTGACTGTGGTGTATGAGAAACATATGGATGAAATATTGATGTAGCTAGGAAAGAATCCCAATCAATATTGGTCTTCTTCAACTCTTCCAGTACTAGCATTTTGATTAGACCATAATGAAAAACAATGTTATCCACCCACTTAGATTTATCTTGGACTCTATCTAACATTTTCCTAATGCTTTTGCACAAATAAAAGGGTAGTTTCATGGACTCTTTCCCAGTAAAGTGCAATAACAATCTAATGTGGTATTGATAGACGATGTTGAACCTACCTTCACAAGTAAAATACCTCTAAATAAATCTAAGAATTTTTTCAAAATACTCCAGCATATGATTTATTGGCACTCCCTTAGATAGATTATCTCCTTAATATTCATGTTTTAGGAAATCCTTATAAAATGTATACTTCAAGGACATGGACTTAAACCATCGTTCTCCATGATCATATATCTTTGTTGCTATAGAAATACACTGCTCTGGAACCTCAAACTCCAATGCACCCACTTTAGTATTTATCCCATTGAAATTTAGTGCAAATTGCCTGGAAACCTCAGTATGTCCTCTTTACATTTTCTCACAAAAGATGAGGCAACCCACTCTCTGAAATGCTTCTCTGAAAAATGGCTCTGATTTAATAAGCTAGAGGTCATGGGGCTCAGCCCTGAAAATTTCTCCTCCTTTATGAAGCTTCTTACCTCGTTGATTGTCCATGATATCTAATTTAAAACCCTTCCCCTTATAATAATAGTTTCTATCATATTATATGATGTAAACAAGTAAATTTAGGGTTTATGGTTTGATTTTACACGATTTAGCGTTTGCTGATAAAAGTATTCATGCAAAAGAAATACTGCAAGAATGAAAAAGACTGCAACTAGGAGATGAGAGGATAAAATGACAACACTAAACTAGATGAGACTTCAATTAGGAAAAACCTCAGGGAAATTGTGTTAGACAGAGAATTCGCAGTGCGATTTTTCAATTTGCAGCGCAAAAATGAAGTTTGTAGCGAATGAATTTAGTCTAGGTTTTTTATCAGAAGAGTTTGCGAAGTGACAGGTCTGAAAGGAAAAAGATTTTGAAACTGATGATATTTGAAAACTTGAGTGAAAAGACAATCAACAAGGGTTTTATCAAATGAGAAAACATAGGGTTCATAGTTCATTCATTTTGCAGTGCATACAATGAATTCAGTGTGTAGCACTAACAATAATTTGTAGCAGATAGGATCATGGTTGTAAGAAACAACTGCAACTGATTTTTTTGGTATGAAAACAAGGAACTTGGGTCTTCATAAAATCTTAAGATACAAGGACTGTAGAAGTTGACCAGGTAAAATAATTTTGCAGCACAAATGATATGAAGCAGTTTGCAGTGAGTAACAAATTTAGCAGCAATTAGGGTTTGATGGTAATCAATATTCAGGCGGTGAAATTGAACATTTAAGCAGAGTACCTGGTATATATAAATCTCACCCATTATCACATAAACCAAATAGACATTTCTTGGAAGCATTTTATTTGCCTTCAATTGCTACAGGAAATTCGTAGCGCCACAATTCAAACCAGTTTGCAACGTAATTTTTTCAAAATGATAAACCTGCTTCTAAAACTGAATTGAAGAAAAGTGATGAATAAATGGTGCTGAAAACAATAAAATACCAATTTCCACGTTTCCAAAACATGATGGTGTGCGATTGGTGCATGATGTAATTTTCTTGATCCGATGTGAATTTTCAAGAGAGTTTGCAACAGGTTGAATTGACACATGACTTGAACCCCAAACAGTTAGATATGACATGAAAACCCTTTGTATACATTTTTGAGACACAACAATTTATAATGATGACAGTTAAACCAAAAGGTATGAAAATACTTTCCCTTTTTTTTTAATGATGATAACCAGTATCATGACACCAAGACTCTCACATGGACTATGATCAATTTTCTTGACTCATGAGATAATCAAAACATGATTTATTGACATATGATATGACTCAAAAACCTTAATAAATTTACCCTATGACTCAAACCTAGAAGCTTAAAATTGTGTACCCCTATACATCCTATGTGCTAAAAATAATAATATATCATCCATCATCTACATGAATGTGGCCTGCACATTAGTTGAAGAGACCTTCTTTAGAATTAAAGTTTGTATTCCATACATTAGTTTACTCAAATGACACCTGGTGGTAGCCTGAATTCAGATCAATCTTACTGAAAAATTTGGCACCCTTTAGCTGATCTAGAAGCTCATCAATCTGGGGGATTGGATATCGCTTCTTGACTGTGATCTTGTTTAGGGATATATAATGAATACAAAGTCTCCATGTCATGTCCTTGTCCTATACCATAACAATTGGGATCTCGCAAGGCGAGGATCTTGGTCTAATGTGGCCCTTAAAAATTAGCTTGGATTTGACATTCAATTTCTTCATTCTCCAAAATACATCTAACTTAGATTCTATTAATGAATGGAATACAAAAAACTATAAAATGTAAAGAATACAAACTATCTAGAATGGTGGTATCTTATCCCTAAAGAGAGAGATGTGTAGGTTATCCTCATTTGAAATAAGTTGATTACAAAGAGGTTGGAAATGCGTTTTAACATAAATAATCAATGAGAAAACCCTAAACATCTAAAAACCTAACCTGAGAAGATGAAACACCAAAAGGTTTGTGGGCCCCGATATCGTTAATTGATACATCAACTTCCTCACAGTGTTACTTTTTCACACGATCTCCATTTGGGGTGCTCGGTAGCCCGTTGGAAAGTCTTTTATGAGAATTACACATTCTCAAAAGCCCATTACATGCCTTCAACATCTATTGGGTTCTTCCATGTCAAAACAATTTTTCGAGGTCCTCAAAACGACCCTGAAAGTTTGGAACCCGAGAAAATATGGAAACAAAGATATGGAACCACTATGAAATAGTGGAACATGTGAGTGGCCACCAATATCCACCTAGATCATGATGGGCAACACAAAGCTGGTCATTGATTGGGCAAAAAAAATACCATTACTGGTGGATGTGCATTTTTTCCCTCTTCTCCAAGATATTTTTGTGTTTGAATGGATCTCCTTCAGACACATCTATAGGGATCTTAATGGGAAATATGGAGAGATATCAAAGGAATCCTTGTCTCTCCCTATTGGGGCCATTGGTTTATACAAATTTATAGATGGGGAGATGATTGAGTCTAAGGAATTTCAATTTTAATATGTTTTCCAAAAATTATATTGGACTGTTTATTTTTTATGTAAACAAAGGAAGGATTGTAGCGCTAGATGAAATTATGGGACGATGGTCAGGCTTGGTTAGGATATGTTGTATTCGTTTTTCTTAGAAAGTAAAGATGCTAAATGTTATCTAGGAAGAGGTGATTTTTTTTGTTTGGTTGGGATGGGTTATGAAGCCATGTCGAGTTCTTTTTTGGATAACATCATTTATATTTATCCCTTATAAATATAAATATTTTTTTCTCTAGGAAAAAAAGATATATCGAAATATAAATAGATATGATGAACCACAATTATTTTTTTTTAAATATATTTTTAGTTAAATAAATAATGATAAAACTTTAATGAGAGTGTAAACCAAATTGTGTTTAGTTATTTTTTATTTATGGTATTTAAAATTTTTATTTAAAAAAAAAACATTTTATTTAAATAAATAATGATAAAACTTTGATTAAGAACCTAAACCAAATTCATATTTTTATGTTTCAAAAACGTTTCATTTCATAAAATAAATTACTGGTAGAATATTTTTGGATGTAATAATTCTATAGTTAGAGAGTTTTAGTTTGTGTTATAATTTTAAAAAATTTATGTTTAAAAACGTTTCATTTCATAAAATAAATTACTTGTAGAATATTTTTGGATGTAATAATTATATAGTTAGAAAGTTTTAGTTTGTGTTATAATTTTAAAAAATTGATATCTTTAATGGTATAAAGTGCATATATAATTAAGTAAGGTGTACACATAATTCAAGTAGAATTATTGAATTATGAATATATTATAATAAATCTATATCTGTTGTAATATAAATTTAATTGGAAATAAGGTTAATCACTATTTTTGGTTTATTATTAAGTAAATTATTATTTTTTTTATTAAAAATATAATTATAGA
Organism: Picea sitchensis; assembly: GCA_010110895.2. Classification (NCBI taxonomy): domain Eukaryota; kingdom Viridiplantae; phylum Streptophyta; class Pinopsida; order Pinales; family Pinaceae; genus Picea; species Picea sitchensis. Next base: position 87,857 of record SNQJ01S0026468.1, on the reverse strand, counting down.
TTAATAAAATTGTTATTTTAAATACAGAAATAAGTTTAGCATCTTAAAGTATTTTCTATGTATAATGTTAATATATGATACATCTACCCTGGATGGGGTGCCACGTCGCAAACTAGAGCCACGCGGGACAACGCCGGGACACAGTATTAATGCATCCACCGACGACCATCCACTCAGTCATTAACCGAGTATGAATCTGCGTAGCCAAATCGAGGCGATGAGCCCCTTCGCGCAAGTGAATGGTACAGGGCACCAGTGCACTCAACAACAAGCTTTAATGGCTATGGAGGTCGCGGTTTTCCTCCCCCTTATCACCCGAATTGATAGAACAGAGCGACATTCACCCATCGCAGCGTCAAATGCAGAGTTCATTCCACCGGAGCAATAGTCTGAGGTCCCGGTGAAGCTCTGGAGTAGATCATTCCATTCGCAAGGAACCCTGGTCATCTCCAGGGTCTCGGCCATGCCCATAGCAAGATGTAAACCACGCAGGGGTGCCTCTTGGTACACAACCAAATCTCGACGCCAGAGACAGAAGAAATTTGAGCAGGTGTTGGCCATGGCGTCCATCCGAAGGCGTAAGAAACCACGAATGCCTCCAATGGCGTACGTGGAAGAGATTACCTTGGAGGACGCCATGCAGAGATATCCCAAGATCCCTCTGTTCACAGTCCCGGACAATTGGAATCCACCCACAGATTTGGGCTTAGACAACAAGCCTCTGCCTGCGGGAAATCCACTTGGTCCCAGAGCCAATAGCCCAGAGGAGCATTTCACCACTTGTTATGTAGAAGAAGAGACCTCGTCCCGCACCCAGGGAAACAGAGACTCACCACCTGGTGCACCTATGGAGGTAGCGATCCAACTTTCCAATTGATCAACACATGCAAGTGAGGGAGAAACAGGGCCCATTCCCCCAGCGTCCGTCGATAGTCACTTGCAGGACCAACAACTCTTCACTGACTTGGGGTACCTCGCTCTCATCTTCGATCTGAGGAGTCTGTTGGACGACCAGGTCTTGCGCCTCGCCCAAATTGATCAACGACTCGACATGTTGTTCGCGGCTCACTCTAGAACTCTTCCAAAACGACAATGCCCAACGTGCGTGCAGGCCTACATGCTTCCAACAGGTTGGCGAAAGCATGGTGACGAGGACAAGCGCACAGGCTAAAAGGTTCAATGATGTTCTTGGTTAGAAATTTTCTTTTTCTGTTTCTGAACCAGGCTTTGGCCCAGTTAGATCTTAGTTATTTTGTAACTAGTTTATGGAACACAGTTTAAGCTTAATGGGTGGCAGTCCTGGTTTCCTTCGGGCAGGACAAAACTCTGTTAATTTTGTTTACTGGGAAACACATGGCACAAGATGCCCAACTATCTTGGTTTCCCATTTAGGTGGGATAGCTGGCATCGCAAACAATCATTGTAACTTGATAATGATAATATAACAGGTCATATCCTTTTTTACTTAAAAATATATATATATATATATCATACATCTAATTTTTATTACCCAATTTTAAATTAAAATTATGATAGGAAAAAAAGAAATTCATAAAATAAAAAAAAATAGAAAATAAATAAAAAAAAATCCATTAAATTTAATAAAAAAAAATAGAAAATTCACAAAACACTTAAAGTGTGAGTTTAATTTGTGTATTATGTGAAATGATTTTACATTTGAATAACAAACTGTTCACACAATTTTATCAATAGTTTCAGGTGCCATACATTGAATTGGAGAAACCACATAAATGATAGATTAAGATTTCATATCCAATTAACAAACTCTTCACACAATTTTATTAGTAGTTCCACATGCCATTGCTAGCTCCCCACAACTACCTTAAAAGTTTCAAGTTTTATACTTTGAATAAGAGAAACCACATAAATGATAGATTAGGATTTCATATTTGGTTT
>SNQJ01S0026468.1:68816-85890 GCA_010110895.2 Picea sitchensis | reverse complement strand
AGGAATTTCAATTTTAATATGTTTTCCAAAAATTATATTGGACTGTTTATTTTTTATGTAAACAAAGGAAGGATTGTAGCGCTAGATGAAATTATGGGACGATGGTCAGGCTTGGTTAGGATATGTTGTATTCGTTTTTCTTAAAAAGTAAAGATGCTAAATGTTATCTAGGAAGAGGTGATTTTTTTTGTTTGGTTAGGATGGGTTATGAAGCCATGTCGAGTCCTTTTTTGGATAACATCATTTATATTTATCCCTTATAAATATAAATATTTTTTTTCTCTAGGAAGAAAAGATATATCGAAATATAAATAGATATGATGAACCACAATTTTTTTTTTTTAAATATATTTTTAGTTAAATAAATAATGATAAAACTTTAATGAGAGTGTAAACCAAATTGTGTTTAGTTATTTTTTATTTATGGTATTTAAAATTTTTATTTAAAAAAAACATTTTATTTAAATAAATAATGATAAAACTTTGATTAAGAACCTAAACCAAATTCATATTTTTATGTTTCAAAAACGTTTCATTTCATAAAATAAATTACGTAGAATATTTTTGGATGTAATAATTCTATAGTTAGAGAGTTTTTGTTTGTGTTATAATTTTAAAAAATTTATGTTTAAAAACGTTTCATTTCATAAAATAAATTACTGGTAGAATATTTTTGGATGTAATAATTATATAGTTAGAAAGTTTTAGTTTGTGTTATAATTTTAAAAAATTGATATCTTTAATGGTATAAAGTGCATATATAATTAAGTAAGGTGTGCACATAATTCAAGTAGAATTATTAAATTATGAATAGATTATAATAAATCTATATCTGTTGTAATATAAATTTAATTGGAAATAAGGTTAATCATTATTTTTGGTTTATTATTAAGTAAATTATTATTTTTTTTATTAAAAATATAATTATAGATTAATAAAATTGTTATTTTAAATATAGAAATAAGTTTAGCATCTTAAAGTATTTTCTATTTATAATGTTAATATATGATACATCTACCCTGGATGGGGTGCCACGTCGCAAACTAGAGCCACGCGGGACAACGCTGGGACGCAGTATTAATGCATTCACCGACGACCATCCACTCAGTCATTAACCGAGTATGAATCTGCGCAGCCAAACCGAGGCGATGAGCCCCTTCGCGCAAGTGAATGGTACAGGGCACCAGTGCACTCAGCAACAAGCCTTAATGGCTATGGAGGTCGCGTTTTCCCTCCCCCTTATCACCCGAATTGACAGAACAGAGCGACATTCACCCATCGCAGCGTCAAATGCAGAGTTCATTCCACCGGAGCAGTAGTCTGAGGTCCCGGTGAAGCTCTGGAGTAGAGCATTCCATTCGCAAGGAACCCTGGTCATCTCCAGGGTCTCCGCCATGCCCATAGCAAGAGGTAAACCGCGCAGGGGTGCCTCTTGGTACACAGCCAAATCTCGATGCCAGAGACAGAAGAAATTTGAGCAGGTGTTGGCCATGGCGTCCATCCGAAGGCGTAAGAAACCATGAACGCCTCCAATGGCGTACGTGGAAGAGATTACCTTGGAGGACGCCATGCAGAGATATCCCAAGATCCCTCTGTTCACAGTCCCGGACAATTGGAATCCACCCCCAGATTTGGGCTCAGACAACAAGCCTCTGCCTGCGGGAAATCCACTTGGTCCCAGAGCCAATAGCCCAGAGGAGCATTTCACCACTTGTTATGTAGAAGAAGAGACCTCGTCCCGCACCCAGGGAAACAGAGACTTACCACCTGGTGCACCTATGGAGGTAGTGATCCAGCTTTCCAATTGATCGACACATGCAAGTGAGGGAGCAACAGGGCCCATTCCCCCAGCGTCCGTCGATAGTCACTGGCATGAACAACAACTCTTCACTGACTTGGGGTACCTCGCTCTCATCTTCGATCTGAGGAGTCTGTTGGACGACCAGGTCTTGCGCCTCGCCCAAATTGATCAACGGCTCGACATGTTGTTCGCGGCTCACTCCAAAACTCTTCCAAAACGACAATGCCCAACATGCGTGCAGGCCTACATGCTTCCAGCAAGTTGGCGAAAGCATGGTGACGAGGACAAGCGCACAGGCTAAAAGGTTCAATGATGTTCTTGGTTAGAAATTTTCTTTTTCTGTTTCTAAACCAGGCTTTGGCCCAGTTAGATCTTAGTTATTTTGTAACTAGTTTATGGAACACAATTTAAGCTTAATGGGTGGCAGTCCTGGTTTCCTTCGGGCAAGACGGAACTCTGTTAATTTTGTTTACTGGGAAACACATGGCACAGGATGCCCAACTATTTCGGTTTCCTGTTTAGGTGGGATAGCTGGCATCGCAAACAATCATTGTAACTTGATAATGATAATATAACAGGTCATATCCTTTTTTACTTAAAATATATATATATATATATATATATCATACATCTAATTTTTATTACCCAATTTTAAATTAAAATTATGATAGGAAAAAAGAAAATTCATAAAATAAAATAAAATAAAATAAATAAATAAATAAATCCATTAAATTTAATAAAAAAAAATAGAAAATTCATAAAACACTTAAAGTGTGAGTTTAATTTGTGTATTATGTGAAATGATTTTACATTTGAATAACAAACTGTTCACACAATTTTATCAATAGTTTCAGGTTCCATACATTGAATTGGAAAAACCACATAAATGATAGATTAAGATTTCATATTCAATTAACAAACTCTTCACACAATTTTATTAGTAGTTCCACATGCCATTGCTAGCTCCCCACAACTACCTTAAAAGTTTCAAGTTTTATACTTTGAATAAGAGAAACCACATAAATGATAGATTAGGATTTCATATTTGGTTTAAAAACTCTCCACACAATTTTATTAATAGTTCCAGATGCCATTGCCACACAATTTTATTAGTAGCATTCAATTAGAGAAACCACATAAATGATAGATGAGGATTTAACATCTAGTTAACAATCTCTTCACACAATTTTATTAATAGCTCCACATGTCATTTCCACTCAATGTTTTTAGTAGTTCCACATGTCATACTTTGAATAAGAGAAACCACTTAAATGATACATTAGGATTTCACATCTAGTTAACAAAATCTTCACACTATTTTATTAATAATTCCACATGTCATTTCCACACAACTGTATTAGTAGTTCCACATGCCATTGCTATCTCCCTATACAAATTCATTAAAAGTTTCAACTGTTATACTTTGAATCAAAGACACCACATAAATTATAGATTAGGATTTCATGTTAACAAACTTTAAATCATAAAAATCACATAAACGAAAAATTAGGATTTCGTGTAATCAAACTCTTCACCTGAGTTACATATGCCATTGCCACACAATTTTATTAATAATTACACATGTCATTGTCAACTCCCCACACAACTTTATTAAAAGTTTCAACTATTATACTATCTACATACATGATAGATTAGTAAATTAAATGTTGAAAATTAATTAAATCAATTTAAGTTATGTATTAATAATAAAAATTTATTAAACCTAAATATATATTTTATAAATAATGATCAAATTTGACCATTTACTATATAAAAATTAAATCTAAATACTATATAATTTTAAACAATAAATATATCATTATATACTAAATTAATTTTTAAAAACAACAGTAATTGATAAGTTCATCATATTCTAAATTAATATTTAAAAAAAACATTAATTGATAAGGTCATCATATTGTATAAATCCCATTTTTGATATTTGTTTGATGCTACCTCATTAATCAATGTTGAAGACATTCAAGACATCCTCATCACAGAACACAACTTCATTATTAATGTAGTAGGTTAAACATTCTACGTTTTGGCTTTTTTTGGGGGATATTTTCGGTGATAATTGCCCAGAATCGGGAAAGTGATTGTTGAATCTGCATATATGAGTGGTTATTTCTATTTAACTCAAGTGCTCCATAGTTTTTCAACATGATGAATCCATTTCTACATTCAAAAATGCAATTTAAACACTAGAAAATTGTGATTTTGTGCAAATTTAAATCTTCCAATTGTGAAGAAAAAAAAACAAAATGTAGAAGAGTTAAACAACACCATTATTAATTGTTTCATGTTGCATGTAGACTCCCCACACACAACATCATTAATTATTTAGCCTACCCATATAATTTCCCTTGTCCTACTTTGACCTAGAGGAACGTTAAGAGATTAAAACTTAACAATTTTAAAGCCTTAGGAAAAGAGTATGCCATTACCACTTAGAAAAGCCACATAAATGATATCTTAAGTGATTAAAGTTGTTATAAAGTTTATTATCTATATTTAAAAAAAAAAGCTTAATTTAATGATTAGAATTGATTATGTTAATTTAAGATTTAAAGTTTAATTAATTTTTTATATAATAAAATTTTAAAGAAAAAAACGATTATTATTTTTATTAGATAGAAAATAAAAAATTCAAAACCATCATTTTTTATACATTTTTTTTTATCTATAACATCACTTCTTCTTACATTTTTCATCTATATTTATAAAATAATTTAAAAATGTAATGAAATAAAAGGAAAGATTAATAATATATAAATCATAAATCATATTTTTGATCTATAACATCACTCCTTATATTTTAGTCTATATTTATAAAATAATTTAAAAATGTGATAAATCAAAAAGAGAGATTAATAATACATAAATCATAAATTACTAGAAAATTAAATTCATTTTTTATTTAAACTAATAATTTTATCAATCTAAAATTACAATTTAAATAAAAATTATATAACTGAATTCCAAAAACTACAAATTAAAAACAAAATAAAAAATATATAATATTTGACTTCTACATTTATTATATATACATCTATAAAAATTTATATTTATCTATAATATTTACTTAAAACTCTGGAAAACTTTCACTAATTTTCCATGTTCACTCATATTATGCGTCGATCTATAAAATTTATTTAATAAAATTTATTTAAAACTCTGGAAAACTTTTACTAACTTCCCATGTTCACTCAATCCACAACTTGGGCACATTGACGACTACATTGAAGAACTAGGATCAGGACAACTTTGGGCACATAATACTTCCTTACAAAGAATTTGTATTGTCAAAGTAGGTTGGATAACATATGAGACCTCGTGAAGAACCATAAGTTTTGATAATTGTAAAATCTCTCTTTTGCAAAAGTTTGATGGAAAACAGGTGAAGAACCATACGTTTTGATATTTATAAAATATCTCTTTCGCAAGAGTTTCCCATGTTTTGGTATCCAACTGTTATATTTTTTTTGGATGCGTATTGTTTGTTTAATCTTCTTAAAGTTTGACTTATGGCAATGCCCATCATTATATTTATAGTTGTATACCTTATTGTTATTGACCTTAAAACATTTCTAAATTTCTTACATGTAGACCTACAGGGTGAAACCTGGATATCCTGCTATTTTTGATGATTTAGGTTGTCAAATATGCATGGATTTAATGACGGATCCTATTATTTTCGCTACAGGGGAGGTATGAAAACTTTTTTTAACTTACCACCTATGACACTCAATGATGGCTTCTTTCTCTAAGCCTATGAAAACTCAAAGAAAATATTGATTTGTACTTTACGTGTGGTATTTATGTTTTTTCTTCCATTATCCTGTACTTATGGCCGGTTATCACTGGATTCATGTAGACATATGATCGAGCTTGCATACAAAATTGGATAGATTTGGGACAAAGAAATTTCCATAAAACAAAGTAGATGTTGCCGCACACAAAATTGATACCTAACTACGTAGTGCGAAGCCTGATTGAAGAGTGGTTTGGATCTACAAAAGAGATCAAGAAATACATTTGGATATACGTTTGATACCTCTAGTGACCAAGCAGCCATGGATCTTTTGCTGCAAAAGTTGTCAAGTGGATCTCCCTAGGACAAAAGAGCAGCAACTGTTGAACTATGTTTACTAGCCAAGACAAATGCAGATAACATGATTTGTATTGCAGATGGTGGGGCCATTCCTTTGCTAGTTAAGCTTTTGTCCACACCCGATGCTACAACACAAGAGCATGTTGTGACAACTCTTCTTAACTTTTCCATCTCTGGAAACAACACGGGTGCAATAGTCCCATTGTTGAGGTTCTGAAAAATGGTAGCACGGAAGGAAGAGAAAATGCTGCAACAACTCTCTTTAGCTTGTCAGCTATTGACGAAAACAAGATAACTATTGGTGCATCTGGTGCAATACTTGCTTTGGTTGGCTTTGTTTGTGAGGGTAGCAAGAGAGGTAAAAAGATTGTTGCTACAACACTCTTCAATTTATCAATCTATTGAGATAGAAAAGCAAGGGCTGTGAGCGTTGGTGTTGTAGCCCCTTTGATGCAATTGCTGGTAGATCCCAGTGCAAGGATGGTTGATAAAGTTCTTGTTGTACACTGGCAATTCTTGCAGGCCATCCTGAGGGAAAAATAGCCATCGGCAATGTTGAGGCAATCCCGATATTGGTGGATTTAATCAGAACTGGTTCACCTCGAAACAAGGAAAATCTAGTTGTTGTCTTGCTTGTATTGTGCAAAAGGGATCTAGGGAATCTTGTCGCAGCTCGAGAACTTGGAGCTTTTGAACCTTTGTCAAATATGACCCAGAATGGTACTGAAAGAGATAAGCGCAAGGCTAGTTCGTTACTAGAGCACATGAGCGAGTCAGAGCCACTTCAAAGTAACTGACTACAATTATCGGAGCACGCCAGAAATTGATCTTGTGCTTTTGTGTTTGTTTTTTTGCAATTGTAATGACTCGGATCTACAGCGAGAAGGGAAACTTTGCACAACGCATTGACAAATATTGCGAGCCAGAAAACTTTGTCTTTGAACGCTCAGTACTTACCACACAGAACCAGTTACTGCGTGCTATAAAATACTTAATGAATAATTTATATATGCAAAAATAACATGGTGCTATACTTAGAAAATAAAATCATAAATACACATGAGTATGAGAACAGTCAAAATACTTGATATCTATTAAGAAAATCGGCGCTGCTATAACTGTGATGAACTTTAGCTCCAACAACTTTTGTTGACTTTACAAACACAGAGATTGTGCTCTAAGAATTCTTCAAATCCTCAGTTGTTGCTGGTAATTTCTTCTTCACCACTATGTTCTCTCTACCAATCCGCATGTGTATATATCAACTTACTACAGACTCAAACATATAAAGAATATTACTAAGACTAACAATAAAGAGACAAATAAATTTTACTGAGTCTTACCTACTTAACTTGAGAAAGATTAAGATCGGCTCCATTTAATAACTCCTCTATTTAAAAAATGATCTTGGGTAAATGTACGCTCATCCACTTGTTATTACTATTTCCAACACTCCCCCTTAATTATAAGTAGGTGTGATTACAATTTTTTTTTACATCAAACGTAAAGCTCACCCACTTGTTATTACTATTTCCAACACTCCCCCTTAATTATAAGTAGGTGGGATTACAAAAAAAATTTACATCAAAAATTTGAATTGACATTTATTGTCACTCTTCTTTATTGCGTAGACTCCCAAACTACTGGGCAGATGCTGAAATGCAGCTCTTGATAAAGCCTTTGTAAAAATATATGTGACTTGTTCTTTTGACCTACAAAACTCTAAACAAATTTCTTTGTTATTCACTAAATCTATGGTAAAATGATACCTTGTATCAATATGCTTGGTTTTCTTGTGAAACACATGATTCTTTGGCAACATGATGGCTGAATTGTTGTCACAAAATACTGTCATTGGTTCCTTTTTTTTCTGCAACAAATCCTTTAACATTCTTCTCACCCAAATTGTTTGACAAGATGCGCTTGTAGTTGCGACATAATCTTCTTCTGCTATAGAAAGAGTCACTATGGGATGCTTCCTTGATGGCCATGATACCATACTTGTTCTAAAATGAAATGTGTACCCAGAGGTACTTTTCCTATCATATATGCTACCTTCACAATCACTATGAGTCTATCCAATGAGTCTGAAATCTTCTGAAGTAGAATACATAATGCCAAAATATTTTGTTCCATTCACATATCTCATAATTCGTTTTCGTGCCTTCGAATGTGATTCTTTTGGAGTTTCCATGAACCTTGAAATTAGGTTCTCCCCATACATAATATTAGTCCTTGTTGTTGTTAGATACATAAGACTTCCTACCAATATTTTAAACATTGTGGAATCCACCTTGGACCCTTTATGTTCCTTTCTTAACTTCAATCTTGTTATGACAAGTGTTGGGGTTTCTTTGAAATTTATCATATTGAATCTTTTCAAAATTTCATGCACATACTTATATTGTGAGATAAATATACCAACTTTGGACTAGTGAACTTCTATTCCCATAAAATATCTCATATACCTAAAATCCGTCATTTCAAATTCATCCTTCATGATTGACTTAAATTATTCTATCTTGCCTGGTTTTATAAATCCACTTCACACTTATCACATCCTTGTCTTCAAGTATATCTACCAATTTCCATGTCTGATTGTTCTATATGCATATGATTTCTTCATCCATAGCTTGCGCCCATATATCATCTTTGACAACTTCTTCAAATGTTAAAGGATCATCTATTTGTGAAAACAGAGCAAAAAGTAAAAATGAATTTGTTGTGTGCTCATTATAGATGTTGCACAGATTTCTTGTCTTCCTTGGTAACAAAATTTCTAATGTTGGATCTGGGGATGTAGAACTACTTGGACTGCTTACTAGAGTTTGTTGTGCTCTAGGTGTAGACTGTACACCTGTTGATCTTACTGGAATATTTTGCGCTGTAATTTGTGTCACAGTGCCAGGTGTAGAAGGGAATGTGCACTGAATTGTACATGGTGTTTGAGCCACCTCTTCTTCTTCTGTGTGATCATGTTCAATGATCTTGACCATCTTTTCTATGCTTCCATCCCATGCTTCATTCTCCCTGAATTGAACATCACGTCTGATTATGAATTTTATTGCGAGAGGATCATACAACTTGTATGATTTTCTATCTTTAGAATACCCAACAAATATATATTTATGTCCTTTGTTGTCCAGCTTCTTTCTCAGCTCATCTAAAACATGTGTGTATGTGACACAACAAAAGACTTTTAAGTGTGCCACATTATGCTTCATGCCTACCCAGGCTTCTTGCGGAACTCTGTTCTACACACTCTTTGTTGGAGATATGTTCATGATGTACACTGACGTTTCTACTGCTTTAGCCTAATAATCATTTGAAAAATGTTTGGCTGCCAACATATTGCGCGCCATTTCCATGATGGTTCTGTTCTTTCTTTTTGTGACACCATCCTCATGTGGTGTATACCGCGCGGTAAATTTATTGTATATGCCATGAACTTTACAAAAGTTTTGAAACTCTCTTGAAATGTATTCTCCTACTCTGTGAGTTATTAGACACTTGATGCAATAACCACTCTGCTTATCCACAAGTGATTTGAACTGCTGAAAAATAACCCAATGTGTCAGATTTATGTTTTAAGAAATAAATCCATGTCTTGAAAAATCATCAATGAATGTCAGAAAATATGTACTTCCTCCTATGGATGGTGTTTGCATTGGTCCAAAAATATCTGAGTGTACAATTTCTAGTGGATTTTTTTCTCTATATGAATTGCCAACTCGAAATGATTCTCTATGTTGCTTTCCAAAAATGCATCCTTCACATATTCTTTCTAGTTTTTCAATCAATGGAAAACCTTTTACCATATCCTTTGTGTGTAGAAGTTTCAGACCTCCGAAGTTTAAATTTCCAAATACGAAATGCCATAGCCAGGAATCACCCTATACTTCAGATTGAAATGTTTCCTACATCTTTGTGCCACTTTCTTCTTTCTTGATATTGCACGAACTATTTTCTTCATTGGTACTGCGCACGTTTTGCTGTAAATGCAGTGTCTAACTGCACATATTTTACTTTACCAACAACTAGCACTATATTCCTCTTCTTGGATGGCTTCAATGTCAATGGGAACATTCTCTTACTTGTCATTTGAATTATTGCAATAATCTAATTTCTTGGATATCTATCCATAATAACACAGTGATTATATTCCATATAGATTCTATAACCTTTTTGTAACAAATGTCCTATGCTCATCAGATTATGCTTCATACCAGAAACATAATATACATAAAGGATGACTTTTTGATCTCCTTGTTTAGTTAAAATGTTTATACTACCTTTTCCTAAGACAATGGCTTCGATGTACATTCCATGTGTAACCTTTGTTTGGACTGACTTATACAAACTAGAAACAATTCGAAGTTTCCTTTCATGTGATTACTATAGCTTGAATCTAGATATCATATGCCACAGGGAGTTGCTTGAGAAACATTGCATTCAACTGGTGATAATATAGGTATTTCTTCAACACACACCATAAACATAGGACTGGAGGTACTATTTGCGTTGTGTGATTGATCTTGACCTTGCTTGTTATGATTATACTGTCTTTTTCTGCACTCATATGCATAATGTCCATACTTTTTACAGTAATGTCATTGGATCTTTGATTTATCAGTTCTCTGGTTACTTAGTTGACTGGTATTTGGGTTTTGAACTATTCCACCAGTGTTTCCATGACTTCTATTGCGTCCACCTCTAGCATAACTTCTTTCTTTGCCTTTAGAGTTATCTCTCCCCATTCCTCTTCCAAAGATTATAGATGACTGCGTGGAAAATTCATTCTCTAATGACATATTTGACCTATTCAATCTGTATTCATGATTAATGAGGGAAGCTTGCAGTTCATCTAGACTAAACTAACTCAGGTCTTTGTTCTCTTCTAGAGTCAGAACAAGGGTATCAAATTTAGAAGGAAGACTCCTAAGTAACTTCTCAACAAATTTTCTTTCTATGGTTTCTCCATGAGACTTAATTTGATTTATCAGGCCAATAACATGGGTGTAAAATGAATCTAGTGAATCTGTGTCTTTCATTGACAAAGTTTCAAAATATCTTCTAAACATTTGTAGTTTTTAAGTATTGACTATTTCCATACCTTGATAAGATGTTTGTAATATGTCCCATGCCTCCTTGGCTTGATTTTCTCATGAAAATATTTGGACTATGCTCTCATGCATGGCTTGATGTATGTAAAACATCTCCTTTCCATCCTTCTTCCTTTGATCTTTCAAAAAATCCTTCTCAACTTCTCTGAGTGCATTATATGTTGCCTCATTTGTTGGTTCAACATAACCATTTTCGAATATCTCCCATACATATTGACCTCAGAACAATTCATTCATGGTCAAAGACCATAACTCATAATTATTTCCTGTAAAAGTGGGAGGTTGCACATTTGAAGTAGAAGCCATATTTCACCTTATGATAGAGTTGTTTCTCTCATAAACTTGCCCTGATCAACCTGTTATGATAAAATTGTTCTAATAAACTTGTTTTCATCAACATAATCTGATACCATGATCCATAAGGATCTTGGTGGCCACCCACCTTGTCTAACTAGCTTAAAACAGATTTTTGGCAACTTACTATTTTTAGCAGTTTTTTGGTTCCTAAACTTTTGGGGCCTAAATAATGCCTTTTCACAATAAGGAACCTCAATGATAGACAAAGTATCTTATTTATCCCCCTAAATGAATCTCCTCATCAATACCTTTCCAATGAGCTATCATGCGCTCAAAACAAAGATTGTATGCAAAAATTATGACCCTGAGAAGTTGATGTACTAACTTACCCCAACATGGCCCGCATGACTTTTGGTGCTTCATCTCCTAGGGTTAGGTTTTTGGATGTATAGGGTTTTTTCATTCTTGTTTATTGTAAAAATTAGTTTAGAGCCTCATTTTACTCATCTTATTGCAAATGAGCATAGTTGTCACATCTCTTCTCAGAGATAAGCTGGCACCATCATAGCAAGCTTGTTTCAGTCTGCATTTTACAGTTTTCAACATATTTCTTATTTAATAGAAGCCAAGTTTTACTGCATCTCTGTTATTTTTCACTGTGTCTCTATGTTAATATTATACATATGTGGTTTCATTTTGTTCCACTCATAAATCTGGATCAGTCGTATCAGAGCAGTTTGCTCGTTGTTTTTTTAATGCATGTCCCCGATGCCATTAGGGTATAGAGATTTGGGTCTCGAACTTGTTTCTCTTAAGGAAAACTTCTCTCTTATGCCCAAGAAAACGTCCATGGTGGGTGAAAAGAAAGACTACAAGAGAGGATATCCTTTCAAAATGTTACTTGAGTAATCCCTTGAGCGATAGAGGAACGAGATGATGGAAAAATTTGCACATATCCTTCAATGGCTGCCGATAAGCAACACATACACCTCAAGCGGAGGTGCCCCCCCTTCAAGGTACAAATCAATTTTTATATTCCTATATTTTAAGGTCAAATATATGTCAATGCCATAGATAAATGGTTAAACCTTCTAGACGGGTATTTTTCTGTCCACAACTTTTTCGATAGAGAAAATATTACATTTCCACTCCTCAAGGCCGTCCCCCATGTCAAAGATTGGTGGGAGAATTTCAGGGAGAAAAAGGAAATAAATGGATGCGCAGTATTTGTAGTTTCACCCACTTTGGGTTCCTTCAGGGATGCTATTAAGGAATAATACTACCATGTTGGAAGTTATGACAACTTGTATACAATATGGAAGACAAGGTGACAGGAAAGAGACCAAAAAATGCCATAGTTCATGAATGTCTTCCATACCTTACTCACCAAGATGGGTATCAAATATTCTGAGTGACATCTGGTTCTCAATTACGATGAAAGTCTGCATAGATACATCTATACAAAAATGGATTTTTTTGACATCTCATTCTTGGGTGTGGCCTATCGATATGTCGTCAAAATCGAGCAGAAGTTGAAACAAAAGATGCCGTCATTTGGGTCTGGGAACCCCTCACAACAAAAGAAAGGAAAGGCCGGCCCCAACCCGCGGAAAAAAGGACAGAGAAAATATGGGAAAACTCAGGACAACCAGTCCAAGCTGCAAGAAGAGAAGGACAATGGGAAGACGAAAAAAGATATCGGGAAGTGGTGCAACTTCCATAAGAGCCCCTGGAATAACTTTGTTGATTGCTGCTCAAAGCAGTCATTGGTGGCTGAGGTAAAAGCCTATGAATCAGATGTGGGTTATGACTCCGAGTCAAAACTAGAAAAGGGGATATGGATCATTGACGCAGAACCCAATACCACCTTGCTACCACCAAGATCCATCCCAATGAACCTAATGAGTCAAAGGAAGGCGACTACCTCTTTCATTCACATATGTGGGTAAAAATCACTCCGCTGCACTTCATCGTTGATAGTGGTAACAAGAAGAACCTCATCTCAACAAAGGTCATCAAGAGGATAGCCTTGCTGACAACTCCACACCCGCAACCTTGCACCATCGGATGGCTCCGTCATGGAAGTAATCTTCGCGTCAACCAAAAGTGTCTCCTGTCATATGACATCAATCCATTCAAAGATGAGGTATTATGTGTTTTTTCTCCCCTTGAAGTTTGTGATGTTATTTTGGGCCAACCTTATTTATGAAAACTCCATGTTGTATATGAGTCTAGACCTAGTAGTGTTATTGTTACTTTGAACAGGAAATTGTACAGGATACTTGAGGTAGTCCCACCTAGTGTTATTTCCTTGATCTCTTCCAACCAATGTAGGAAGGTCATTTCTCAGACCAAGAAGTTTGTCTTGTTTGTGATTCTCTCTAAGAGTTAGAAAAAGGTTGCAACCACATCTGTGGCCTCTGTGTTTGACCTCTCCATGAAGTAGAAGAAAGTGGATAAAGTCATGGAAGAATGCAAAGACATATTCTCATCACCTACTGGGGTACCTATGCACTGTCAGGTCAAGCATCCAATCGATTTGAGGCCCATCGCACTTCTACCCAATGGGTCAGTCTATCACCACTCTCTTCTATAAAATTAGGAGATCAAGCATTAGATCCAAGAACTGCTCCACAAGGGGCACATAGGTCCCATATCATCACCTTGTGGAAGCCCAATCATGTTGGTGCAAAAGAAAGACAGGACTTGGCGACTCTGCATTGATTACCAGGCCTTAAATAAAATCACAGTTAGGAATCAATACCCTCTTCCTCGAATCGACGATCTCCTTGATCAACTCAATGGGGCCAAATACTTCAGTAAGATTGATCTAAAGTATAGCTACCATCAGGTCCCAATATAACCAACAGATGTATGGAAAAGTGCCTTCAAGTCAGAAGAAAGTGTTTCTGAATGGATGGTCATGTCCTTTGGTTTGAAAAATGCCCCAAAAACTTTCATGAGGATGATGGACGATATCTTGTAGCCTTTCAATAATTTTTTTGTGGTGGTGTATCTGGATGACATCCTCGTCTACAGAAAGACCTGGGTAGAACACTTGCAACATATTCAAGAGGTTTTGCACACTCTACGGTAACACAAGCTATATGCCAACTTGGAAACATTATCCTCTGGCATGGACATGGTCCAGTACCTAGGCTACATTGTTTATGCACATGATGTGCATGTTGATCCATATAAGATCAAAGTCATCCGTGACTGGCCAGCCCCAACCACTGTTACACATGATTTTGGTCATCTTGGTGATGTATTAACAATGGTTTACTCAGGCTCCCAAAAAGAACTTTCTCCTGAGAAAAGTGACATTTATCTCCTTCCAGAAAACATATTTTCAAAGTGAGTTCACAGGATGCTTATAGCCTAGGGTGCGAGAATGACCCATTCTTGCAAGCCACCTTCATCTAGGGTGCGAAATTCTTGCACTGTGCTCTACACATAGGGTGCGAACTTATTTTCAAGCTTGGAAAATGGAAGAAGTATCGAGGGTTCTAGAAGGGGATCTTCTAGAAAATGGTTCAGCATTCGTATGGTTGTCATTTTATTGGCTTCCCTGATTTGGTGGGATCATTCTCATCCATGCAACCATCTCACCCTCTCCTATATATTGAAAGGATTCTCATGGAAAAGGTTAAGCAGGATTAATTGAAGAATTGGTGAAGGAATTGTGTGAAGAACCCAACTTGAACAGAAGCTTGGAGACTCTAGTAGGTCTATCAAGAGGAATTGGATCTTCTTCATGCAAGGATAGAGCAAGTGTGTGTGTTGGAACCAAGAGTAACTGAAAGGAAGCTTGAGACATCAAGGCGATCAGGTTGTATCTTCTACTTTCAATTAATATGATACAACGACATGTCCTTTTCACATAAAGTCATTTTTACTTTATTGTGTAATTCCTTGATCATACACATAAGTTGACAATTGAATACATTTTGCTATCTTCACTTTGGTTAGTTTGTGTTGTCTTGGTCTTGACCTCAGGAGAGCACCAGAGCGAAGCGGGAGAAACAAAGAACTAAGGAAGCGATACAAAGGTATGCCACTTGTTCCTCTTTACTAGCTAATTCAATGGTCATAACTTAGGGAAAGAGTCATGTCCTGTCCTGTTTTGTTCTAGATATAGGTGGATCTAGGGAGATCTGTTAGTGTCCGCACCTACCGATTAGTCCGATAACAAAATTGGCGACTCCGTTGGGGATACAACCCATTTTTTAGTGGTTTTGGTGTTTTTCCTTGGCCATTTGCTCTTGCCTCACCTTTCTTCATTTCTATCAATCTCTAAGTCTTCAGGAAACTCTGACAGACTCCCTAGGTTCATAAGTCCCTTCAAAACTTTTTCCTTTTTCCAAAATTTTGCCTAGTTTCAGGCCTTCTCGCACTGTACCCCTTAGTGGATTGTGAGAACCCCTTGAGTTCGCACCTTTCCCTTCAGTCCAGTGCGAGGTTCTCGCACCCTACTTGAAGCCAGCCTGCGAGAATGCCCCATTCTCGCACTGTACATTACTGATAGCCTGCGAACCCATTTTTAAAATTTTTGGATTTAAGGTTTTTGTATATTCAGATGCCGAGATATGTATAGGTGTTTGAAAATAACTTCTTGGACCACTGGTTGATTGTTTCTTGACTTCATATTTTGTGCATGATTAGTCTTCAGAAATCAAAGGCTCTTCTTGTCCGTCTTTTTCTCAACTCTCATCTCTTGACTTTTCTTAGCAAGGATACAATCTCTGATCCTGGAATCGGAGTACTTGTTTGGTTAGGAGCCGGTGATCGGTTTGAAAGTTGGGATTGTTTGTCTTTCTCATTTGCTCATTATTTGGAAAGTCATTGTTCTCATGCAATTGAAAAGACTAGTCTTTTCTGCTTGTCATTTTTGTCTCTATTGAAAGATTGGTTTGGGTTTTGTTTATTGCTTATTCGTTAGTTATTGGTTTTCCTTACTTTCACCACCATGGTGTAGATATTTTTGAAAAGTAAAAAACATTTTTCTTTTTAAAAGCATTTTCATTTTGAAAATATTGGAAATCAATTGTTGAAATCGAACAAATAGAGAATTGTCATTGTCACGTGATTCGTTGAAGATTGCATTTTAAAGAAGATTGCATATCGTAGTTCAAGATTGTTTCGGAAAACTTCTCTTTCCCTCCTGTACATATGATTCATCGAACATAAATTGATATCTTTCATTCCTATCTATGCATTGCTGGATCGGAGTCTCACACAACATCGGTTTCATCTCCATTTCCTTTGAGTAACAACAACCCTTAATAATATTGTGCAATTTTAAAATTTAACTAGTAACTCTTTTTTAGGACTCTATGACACCAATAGTTAGCTAGGCTAGAGCTTTGGAATAGGCAGAGAGATACACTCTCCAAAGTGCAAAACACACAATAGTATCTTGTGTTAAGGAGTGTCAAATTCCATCTACAACATTTTTTCATGGAAAGCCCTTATCACACAAGGGTCAAACCCGAGGTCGCATTGATATTGACAGAGTTACTCACCCTACTTCGTTGATATCGGTGTAGAGATTGCATGTATTACGGGGGTCACTTGGAGGTATACCCACAATGATGAGTGGAAGCCTCTTGAGGTGATTTTGGGCTAGATACCCTGCCCTTGTGTGTGGATCGGACTGCCAACTGTCCCCCCAGGATTTATTGTTGTCGGTGGTAACCTTAGTGGCCTATCTTCTTAGGGTCTTACACAAGGTGACTG
>SNQJ01S0026468.1:14488-25630 GCA_010110895.2 Picea sitchensis | reverse complement strand
GTCAAAGTGAAATTAGAATCATAAAGTAAAGTATGAGGGTAAAAGTCTTCCCCCTTTGTGCTTAGAGACTCATAAGCACATGGGGACCACTTTCCAAGGTATCCAAATCTCAACAAGTTGCAAGGACTTATCAACATGCTCTATGTGTGATTTCCATGAGTTACTGTAAATCAAGATATCATCGAAGAAGACAAGCACAAAATTGCATAGGAAGGGTTTGAAAATCTTGTTCACGAGGCTCTGAAAAGTGAATGGAGCATTACAAAAACTGAAAGGTATCACTAGAAACTCATAATGGCCTTCATGTGTTTTGAAGGTTGTCATAGGGATGTATGTCTCTTTCATCCTGATTTGGTGGTATCCTAAACGCATATCAAGCTTAGTGAAAAACTTTGCTCCATGAAGTTCATCTAGGAGATCATCAATAATTGGGATGGGAAATTTGTCCTTGATCGTCAAATTATTGAGAGCCCTAAAATCAGGACACATGCACCAATTGTCGCCCTTCTTTAACACCATGACTATTGGTGATGAGTAAGGGCTTGTACTAGGACATATGACCCTTGCCTCTAACAATTCCTGAATCATCTTTTCTATTTCATTCTTTTGTGCAAAAATTGTCGATAAGAACGTACATTTGGAGGTTGACTTCTTGGAATCAAAGGAATGCCAAGGTCATGCTCTCCTCGAGAAGGGGGTAAACCCTTCAGTGTCTCAAATACCTAATGATGTTTGTTGAGGACCAGTTGCAAGTCAAGGTGGATAGCTTATGTTGTATTATTCATAACCTATATGGCATTAAATAGGGAAATAATGCCAAAGTGTCCTTTCTTTAATAACTTCTCCATATGATGAGAAATGACTATTTTAGGAGAGTCTACCCGAAGCCCTCGAAGGGTGTGTACATGACCCTCTTTAGTGAAACTCATATAGAGTTCTTTGAAATCAACGGTGACTGGTCCCAATGTCCGTAGCCATTCTACCCCCAATACTATATCACAACCACCCATATCGATGGCAAACAGATGGGTTTTAAGGTGATAGTCTCCCATCTCGAGTTTAACGTTTTCACATCTGCCCCCATATTTCATCATACCTTCATTGGCAATCATGATTTGCATGTTGTGCACCAGGTGTACAAAACAATGGGTTTTTTTTTCCACTCTCTTGTGAATGAAATTGTGAGTACTACCACTATCAACTAGGACTACGACTTTCCGGTGCTTGATGTAGACTATAAGTTTCAAGGTTTGTGGAGACGAAATGCCCCATAATGCATGTAGGGAGATTAGGAGTTCTTCATGAGGGAATGGGGGTTCAATATCTGCCTAAGTCCAAGTGTTGATGTCTTTGATCTGTAACTCTTGTGCATCTTCAGTAGTTGTGTCTTCGGTCAGGGCCTAAGTGGTCATATCAATTTGGAACAATTCCTATTCTTTACACCAATGACCTGGAGCATATTTTTCATCGCAATTATAGCAGATTCCACGTCTTTGGCACTCTTCCATTTCCACTGGAGACAACTTTTGTACTTTCAAGAGATGAGTAGTTGTACTTGGGGAATTACCCTGGGGAGGATGAGTGCGGGGAATGAAGACTGGTTTTTTTGTTTATGCATTGATCATTGTTTTTGCTTCTAGGGCCCTTTGAGTCACTTTCAACCATGTAGCAGGATGTTGCATTCGGACTTGTGCTCAAATCTCCTCCTTGAGGCCACTAATGAAATATTCTTTATAAAAAGAATCTATTAAGATAAGATAAGATAATTTTATTAATGTTCGGCTTGTTATCGCACAAGTTGTAGGTTGGGCAAAGCCCGACCCAAACCCCAAGATGGTGACAACTACAAGAATACCTACCAATTGTCACCTTAGATAGGTATTCCCGTCACTTTAGAGGTGAAGTGATCACCTCAAGGGGGGAATCTCGGGTGACCCTAGGGGGAAATGAGACGAAAAGTGAGATGATCAAATAAATGCCCCTATAGGTCAAATTGCTAAGCGGAAGTTGGCTTTGATGACACGCCTCGAAAGTGGTTTAAGGTTTCCAAGTCTTTGAGTACCTGCAGAAAGTGTTTGTACCTGCCCGAGACACAAGAAAAGCCAAATGTACAAGCTATATGTTAAGTGGATGAGCAAGTTAAGCTTGCTGTCCCTATTTGCACCAATAAACAGAGATATATATCAGTGAGAAACAATTAATAAAGCTGCTAGATAAGATGCTAAAAGTCACATAAATGATGCAAGAGATAAGCTAGTAAACACTAGTACAACTCAAGTATAAAAGCATAAGACTTTAGCATCAATGTAAGGCTGTTATAGATAAGTATTGCAGAGATATATTTGCAGCCTTATGGCTGTGGCAAACAAGTTGTTACAGCAGAAAAATAAGCCACCAAAAATCACAAGTAATCCACCCAAAAGATGCGCTGAGACTACTAGACGGTAGGGGTAAATTATTAGCAACTTTTGACGGTTGAAAAGTGAGTTATAAGTAAGTAAAAGAATGATTTGCTACAGCCCTAATGGCTGTAGCTTTTAATGAGTTATAGCTCTAAGAAGACCAAGCCAATCAAGATGCCTTAGTGGCCTTGACAAGCTCTTAGCATGCAGAAAACTTTCCAACTCAAACAATTCCAATATCTCGTGTTTTTACGTATCCCAATGCGATGATTTTGTTTCTCCAATGTAAGAGACTAGTGCCTTTAGCTATTGAGTTATGGAGTCTTTAAAATTAATGAGATAATAGAGCTGTCTCATTGGGGGTGTAAGCCCTTTTACTCCCCAAGGCAAGCTAAAATTAACTAGGAAAAACCCTAGGAGGATGTAAACCCTTTTACTCCTAGTATTCCTTTATGCAATGAATTAATTCAAGACAAAATGAGGGTCTTAGTGGGGTTGTATGCACTTATACTCCCCAAGAAGCTTATCATATTAGACTTGTACCAAGAAAAAGAAGCAACAAGATAGTTTCCTTACCTAGTCCAAGCACAAAACAAGATAAACTCCTTCTTTAACCAAGCAATATCCACCATAAAGCAAGAAATATAGTCCAAGGGAGAGTGTGCATCACTTCTTCCACCAATAGCAAAGACAAACCATAGCAAGAGAATGTAACCGAGAGAGATAAAGAGAATTGCCCAAGTAGGGTGCAAATTTTAGCCAATATAGTCTTCTCACAATGGGAGAGCTATGATGAAAATGAAATAGAGATAATCTCTATTTATACAAATCCTCTATGAAAAGCCCAACTGATAACCTGAGGATAAAAAACCCTCGATGAAAGGAACTCTCCCAGTGAACTGATCCCAAGGTAATTGACCTAGACATGACTCATGCAGACCTATTACATTATTAACCCACGCAGGGGTGCGGAAATTCCAATTACAAAAATAAGTGTTGGGCCAAACACTGCCCTGTAGGACCAAAGGTCTTCAATAACACTGCATCTGATGATGCATCTCTTCATGGCACATGAGTTGACCACCAGTGCTAAATGGGCAGTCAACAGTTTCTACTGCATTTTGTTGTGTATACGCTATTGGCTACATTGTTATCTTTACTTACTGCAAACACACAATAAAACCATTATTATAAACCCCAGCGCAACTCAAGAGACTAAAATCAGCAAAGTGTTTGACGAAATGCCACAACCAGAAAACTTATAAAACTCAATAAAGACCCAATGTTCCAATCAGATTTGGTTGGGAACATTACAGTGGTATCAGAGCGAATTTCCTTCGTGAACCTATGATATACATTGATGATCTAGAGGAGAGATGGAGTTTGCAGATTTTGCAAAGGAGATCATATATTGTGATAAATATTACACCCTTAGTGAGACATTTAGGGCTCACTTAACATTCCAACAGTTTGTATCCATCAAAAATCCTAGGTGGAGCAAAGATGAAGTTACACATTGGGCAAAAAAGATGGAAGAAATCCATTATTGGAGCAGCATAACAGAGGAAACACGGGTTGAGCCTACACCCATTAGATGCAGGGAGCTTTGCTACAGTTGCAAAGTGCCTTGGGAACCAGATCACAGATGCAGGGGTAAAGGGAAGGTGCACTATGACAGTGAGGATGAGGAGATGCATGAGGATGCAACCATAGATGCCTATTTAGAGCAGTCTGATGAGACTAGTGACTCTTGCGCATTTGAGGGACAGTTGGATGGACAGGATGATAGCACATGTTCTTCATCTTTCCCATCAGGCCGTGTTGAGGATTCAACACTTCAGCACAGTGGTGACACGTGTGAGGATTCACATGTGTTAACACTGAGATATGATGAGACCAGGAGGTCGGATGACCTACCCTTGGGTGTAGACATGGATTTCAGGGAGTTGGGCATGGAGGAGGATGAGCTTTCTATGATGACTGTGACACATTTGTCATCTTCTCAAACACCTGTGATAGCCACGACACATGAGGATATCAGTGGCATCTATGATATGGTAGAGGAGCCTTGTGGGAGGATTGTACACCGGGGGCATATGGATTTACAGACCCAGGAGGAGAGACATGACTTGGAGACAGGGGACCTTACACATACCTATCAGTATGAAGAGAGTGAGTCACCCCTTTTAGAGACTCCATTGTTTGATCAAGTTGTGGAGACTGAGAGTTTGATGGGACACTTACTTCCAGGACCAGTCTGCAGTGATGAGGATGAACTCCTTATTGGTCGGGATGACCATAGCACGTGTCTGGACACATCTGTATGGGATCCAGGCACAGATGATAGTAGCAGGGTGAGTGCACAGGAGGATACAACTGCCCATAAAGGATACAATGTGATTCGGATAGAGGTAGCAGTTGGTGATGGTGGGCAGTGGCATACAAGAGGACCCAGTGGCATAGTGGACAGTGGGTAGTTCAGTGTCTTATCTTTTGTGAAGAGTGTTGTTGGGGATTCCATGGTTGACACTAGCAGTGAGGGGCATGAGGTAGCACCTCAGCAGGATTGTGATCAGGAGTTACGACACTTGGCAGGACAGTTGAGAGTCAGTGAGGACATGATCATGGCAGCCACTAGACACATTGAGGACACACATGCATTGGTCGCAGATTATTGTTGGAGGCATCGATGGCACATGATAGCTCAGATAGCGAACTTCCCATGGATGACTTTCATACTCTCAGGGAGAGTGTGACCGTGATGAGGGTCGACTACCAGCAGTTGTTGATGGACAAAGATTACCTACTGGGGTTGGCGAGATGTATCATAGGGCCCTGACGAATCAGGAGTTGGAGGTGGACCGACTCACTCATGAGTTGGTGAGCACACAAGGATCCTTGGAAGGCACACAGACAACCCTTCAAGAATCCGAGTCCAGATTGGAGGAGCTCCTTGAGGAGACTGGTCAGAGATACACCATATCTATCTCGGCAGAGAGTCAGATATGTTCCTCAGTTACATTACTGGGGGATGTCCGGGTGTCACAGGGGCCACCATTCATGGGTAGTTCCGAGACAACCGGTCATACACATGCACATGAGGATTCCAGAGCCAGGGACAGTTACGAGGAAACTTTCATTTGTGTTTGAGGATTGGTTGATATCCACACAGAGGATGATCCGGCAGTACACCTTGGACATATGATGATGAGAGAGATGTACAATTGGATTCAGGGGGACGTGTTGGATTGCAGGGAGGACACACCCTCAGTGGAGTCTGGAGATCCCTCTCCTTTGCAGCAGCACATAGTACTGGGAGATCACCTTCACAATGGCAGCAGCTATCTGAGTGATGATAGGGGGAGAGTGATTGACCAGCAATTTGTGGATTTATCTACTATTGTACCCGATAGTAGTTGGAGTTTAGACGATGATTCACCATGGGTGCCAGTGGATGAGCTCTTGGTCCAATCCTGGGGATTGACCAAAACATGTGATACTTTCCAGTCCTATAGTCGGTTACAGATGTTTCTATTTGCTTTTCCCGATACTTTCGTCATTGACAGCAGCATAGGGGAAGATAGACAGTGGCAGGGGGCATGGAGAGTTGGTGGGCCGAGATCACCTGACAAGAGTGTCTTTATTGCATACAACATGATAGGGATGGATCATCAGAGATAGACAATTGAGACGTTGGGCGGGATGGTGAGCATCTTAGGCCACGAGATAGCAGACTTCTCAGAGGGCGACACAGATCGAGATTCTCAGGGGGATGAGCATGGAGGGCTTCCGACAGTTATCAGTATGACACATGAGAAGTTAGTGGGGATTGGAAGTGATGAACTTCCAATTTTTCCATGGGATCCGGGAGTCCATTTGGTTAGTAGGTTGTTTCATCTTATGATGGCCCAAGTTGCGCCAGAGAGCAACATACTTCACTCTTGGATGGTTTTGAGAGGATTTGTAGGGGCTTGTCCTATGAGGCAAGACAGGTTCTCCCTATTGATACTCATGATCGAGTATGGAGATTGTTGGGAAAATGTTGTTCCCACAGAGATACCTTTACAAGTTCATCTTCTTGACAGTAGGTCTAGTTTTCACAAATATTTTAGCTTGAGGATCCAGGAGTGGGGGATCCAGTATGTATACTGTGAGCAGACAGTCATGATCAAAGTAGTGTAGCGTCAGCGTGGTGATCTTGGGCAGAGACTAGCATGGGACCCGGGGATTGCAGGGCTGAGCATTCCATTGACTGATGGAGGCGAGTGGATCCTTGTAGGGGAAAGTCACTTTGACTTTCCATTGAGCTTCAGTATTGAGGGGAGCAAGTCACTTGAGGGTGATTCATTGAGGTCTTGTAGTACCTCACTATGGCAGCAGCATGTTCAGTTGGTGGAGACCGTGTTGATTTAGTATCGACTTGGAGGATAGACTCATTCTGGGTTGAGGCCATGTGTCCTTTGCAGAAGACTCATGGTGTTGATATGTTATAGGACTATACTTCACAGGGTATTGCAGTTCCCATCTTGATATGGGATCCAGGGATTAGAGTGTTGGGTAGTTCAGTGTTGGATGGAGCCTACTTTGTGTTCCAAGGTGGACATGGGACCCCGGTATTATATGTGGATTGATTCAGTTATTGCTTGAGGACAAGCAATATTCTAGCAGGGAGGACTGTAATGTCCCCACTTTTGGACATCA
Organism: Picea sitchensis; assembly: GCA_010110895.2. NCBI lineage: Eukaryota > Viridiplantae > Streptophyta > Pinopsida > Pinales > Pinaceae > Picea > Picea sitchensis. The sequence continues at coordinate 18,527 of SNQJ01S0026468.1, read as the reverse complement.
TTATATTACAGAGAGTTATGTTGACTAGAGTAGCCAGATGGGGATGATAGCGAGTACAGGAGCTATTGAGGGGTTTTATTGGGCCCAACTTGCATCGTTCATCTTATTTCATCATCATGATCCATTCCGCACAGCTTGGCTTTGGTTCCGTTGCATTCCGACGATTTTCGTAATGGGCTATATGTTAATTAAATTCATTAAGAAGGTCATATTGGGCATAATACTTGGAGGAACCTCTTAGTGTAATAGCTCATCGGAATCCGGACGAGTAGCACTACAAGATAGGATGATGAGAAGTGACTTTCAGTGGCCAAAGAAGCCATAAGGAGGGATAAATCACTTTTTAGAGGTAAAATGGTTGATTAATTAATTAAAGTGATTTAATTAAATAATAATAAAACAAAGTAAAAGTCACTTGGAGAGACAAGTTGAACAGGGAGGATAAAAGAGAGATAGGGGCCTCTATTCTCTCATTATGTTGTTTATCATTTTGATGTCTGGCTTTTTGCTAGAGAGCCCATGCACTTGGGAGGTTTTGAGGGTTTTGACTGGACAAACCCTAGAGATCAACTCGGTGGTGAAAGATCCAACCTTTCCTAATCCAAGCTTGGCCAAGGAGGTCAAAGATTCGTCCCTCACCATTCTACATCAAATCTATTCTATTCCAGAAGCCTTTGAGGCAAGGCGTATTATTGGAGGGTTTCTGCAGAGCTAGGGCGCAGCCATCTGGTTTGATTTGCACAGAGGTGATCAGATTCTCAGTAGATATCACTCCAGGGTTTCTAGCCATCACCATAGCGCCTTATCACAGCAATGTTTGAGGGTATTCATCAGGTTCTTCATTTCTTTTACCAGTGGGGCGTATTTCATCTTGAGGAGGGCACACTACCTTTAGAGACCTTGTGTTCTGGAGGGGAATACCTTTCCCAATAGATTGGAGCTTTGGCATTGGGGTTTCCTAACCCCTTATCTACCTTTTGGTAGTTGGTTTCAGAGGTCTGGCAGTTAAATTCTTGGAGGCCGAATTATTGGCTTGTTTCAGCTAGGAGGGCGCATCTATTATTAGTGACATTATGGTTTGGGGGTCTTCCATTTGAGCTACTGCTCTGAGATTGCTCATATCTTCTTGCCATTACCCGATCTATCTTCTCATAGAGTCTTGCCAAGGTTTGAGGCCATCAGAGAGGAGGTCGTACCTTCCTTGGACCATTCCAGCTGGGAAGTGCGCATTGTGAGAGAGGGGACTTCACATGCAGCAGAGGGTATCCGTTGGTCTTCAATGTTACTTAGTGTTCAACTTGAAGAGGCTTTTGGAAGCCTAGATCTTCATCTCTAGTTGTATCTTGGGGGCATCATCAACCACACACTCTATCCTATGATATGTATTCCAGATCTTCTCCCTTTTGTATGAGGTCAGCTATATATGAATCATAAATCAAATCTGAGGTATTTGTGTTATTTACTTGAGTTGTTTCTACTGCATTTTGTTGTGTATACGCTATTGACTACATTGCTATCTTTACTTACTGCAAACACACAATAAAACTGTTATTATAAACCCCAACGCAACTCAAGAGACTAAAATCAGCAAAGTGTTTGACGAAATGCCACAACCAGAAAACTTATAAAACTCAATAAAGACCCAATGTTCCAATCAGATTTGGTTGGGAACATTACAAGGCCATTGATCAATGTCATTGCATCATCACCAAAAGGAACAATGTTCCTTAAAGCAGAAGATTGTTCAGGTGAGGTGAAAGATAGTAACTTCATTGTTGATATTTTAATTGTTGCTATTGAACAAGTAGGGCCAGCAAATGTGGTGCAAAGTTGCACCTATTTGCAAAGCTACAGGCTTGATTGTTGAGAGTAGATACAATCATATCTTTTGGACTCCTTGCATCGTCCATAAACTTAATCTGATTTTAGAAGAGATTGAGTCAAAAACTGAATGGATTAAGGAGGTCATAGGGCAAGCTAGGAAGATAATAAAATTCATCACCAACCACCACCAGTCTCAAGCAATATATCGAGAACACTCAAAATTGGAGTTGTTCAAAGTTGTTGAGACAAGATATGCCTCCAACTTCATCATGGTGCGTCGCCTTGTAGAGGTTAAAACTGCATTAATGAGTATGGTGGTGTCTGCCACTTGGGATTGGTCCGGAAGGTGTTGATTGATGAGGATTGGTGGAGCAAAATAGAATTCTTGCTCAAGTTCACATTACCAGCATTGGAGCTTCTCCGAGATGCAGACATAGACAAACCTTTCTTCAGATAGATTTATGATGGCATGGATACCACGGTTGAGAAAACCGTGGAAATTATTACACAGGAGGCTCCAACTCTTCTTTTTGTTGATGTTGATTTTGTTGAGCTTGTGAGATCCATCATGCTTACGAGGTGAAATGGATTTAACACTCCATTGCACACTTTGGCACTTGCTCTGAATCCTAGATTTTATGACGAAGATTTCATTGCTCAAAGCAATGGGAAGAGGAAGGCCCCACATAAGGACAAGGAGGTGGCCAATGGAGTGAAAAAGGCCTTCCAAAGGTTGTTTCCAAATTCTCACCAAACAATGGTGAGGAAAGAATTTGCTTATTTTATTGTTGGATTAGAGGATTTTGCAGACATATCATCTTTGGAGTAGAGGACCATGGACCCGGTGAAATGGTGGACTTGTCATGGGGAAAATGTGTTGATGATTACAGTTGCGTGAGACATCCTCCAGGACACAGACTGATTGAGTCGACCTGAGAGAGAGCCCATGAGTTGGGTGTGCCCATGAGATGGTTATGTGGTTCCTATCTGAGACGGAACTAGAACGTTGTGCTGACCTCCTCTGTGTAGAGAGTTGAGATGATACTCCAGATGATTCTCTTGTGTAACGCAGTGAGAAAGAAGATCTATTGAGTTGGACGTGCCTGTGGCTGAGCACAGGTGAACGTGTGGAAAAGCCCATGAGTTGGGTGCATCGTTCTGACACAAAGATGAAACGATGTATTAGCCTCCTCTAAGCAGAGAGTTGAGATGATGTACTCCAGATGATTCTCTTATGTAATGCAGTGAGAAAGGAGATCTATTGAGTTGGACGTGCCTGTGGCTGAGCACAAGTGAACGTGATCCTAGTGGTTGAGCACTAGTGAGTGTGGTTCTCCTGTGAGACGCAGTGAGATAGAGATGGGACATCCCTGTGGCTGAGCACAAATGGATGTGCTCCTAGTGGTTGAGCACTAGTGGGTGTATGAGATCCCTTGCTATATTGTTCAAGAGTCAAACTTACCTGTAACCCTATTTGTGATGTAAAGGGTACAGGTCGGCCCTGTTAATATTATGGTAGCTGCGGGAGGTATTTACCTCCACATCTGAACCTGACGAGAATAGAAGACTCCAGAAAGCAAGAGAAAACCCTAATGAGTTGGCTAATAACCCTAGAAGTCTTGTCAGCTCAAGAAGATAATTTATATTAGGTTATTAGCCTCCAAGAGAAGAAGTCGACCAGAATTAATAATATACACTGAACAGACAGATACCCAGAATGACGTGAAGTTTGGATTTCTGGTCAAATCTAGGGTATCTAGGGTTTGACCAAGTCAAGCAAGCCATGACGAACTCTATGAAGTCTGAGAACAAGTTAGATGGAGCCTCTAACTTCAAAGCATGGAAGACAAGGACTGACCTCATCCTTGCCAAGAATAAAGTGTTGGATATCGTGAAAGGAAAGATCGTGAAGCCAGAGTTTGAAGAAGGAGAAAAGAAGGAACCGCAGAACATTGCAGCTATGAAGAGGTTCAGAGATGTTGACATCAATGCCATGAGTATCATAGTGGCTTCCATAAAAGACCACTTGATACCCTACATCTCCCATCTTGACTCGTCGAAGAAGATGTACAATGCCCTAACAAATCTCTTCTCAGTCAGAAACATTGGACAAGTTATGAGTCTGAAGAATGAGCTCTATGACATGAAGATGAATGATGATGACAACATAACATCATACTTTGTAAGAATCTCCCAGTTAAGGGATCAACTACAA
>SNQJ01S0026467.1:151664-164341 GCA_010110895.2 Picea sitchensis | reverse complement strand
GGCTTTTGCAATTTATTCCAAGTTGGGATCTCCCTGCTCTTTTTCCTTGAGAAACCTTGGTTAGGCCTCACACTAACCTTTTTGGATAGAACAACATGCTTTAATAATAATATTTTTGTTCATAGTGGGTCATGAACCTGTGCATCCTGCACATTATCATTCGGTTCTCAGAGTGGTCAGTATTCAGTTGTTAGTCTTCCTATTATACATTTTATTCTAAGATGTAATCCAAGATTCTTTCATAGATAAGCCTTGCAGCCCATTGCCCAACCTTTCGCAATTATTAGGGTTGTGACTATGTTCTTCTAACAGAGTCCTTACACAGTTTCCTTCAGAGGGAGCTTCTTCAACATGCAACTTCATCATTGCATATCCATCACTATCTGTTATGGCCTCAACCTTGAATTAGCTTCATCTGTTTACCAACTACTCCATAAGGAATATAAACCACATATTTGTCATGCATCCAAATTATATATCCACACATATTCTGGTTTTGTTAACTTACATCCATGATGTACTTAACCATATGAAAAATCAAAAGCCTATGTGTAGCTACCATACTCATATTTCATAGCCTACATACATCTCTTCTTTAAAATCAGTCAACTCATGATTTTTTACAATAATTCTCATGTGATCCTTAAAGGCATAATCATTTTCCTCTTATCATGACAACAAAGCATCCTTGCTCGTTTACTCTTACATTTATTTGTACTGGATTTTCCTGGGGGGATGGAGCAGATTCCCCTTAAGCCATTATTCAAAACAAAACTTTCACAACTCTTTAGAATGGAGTCAACCATGCATCCATAGTATTCATTCAATCTTGGTAAGCGCAATTAGTGCCTTACATATCACTCATCAAGGCATCCATATTGTGCCTTTAGTATACCTATACTCTTACATCATACATGTGCATCACTTTCACATTTAATATAATTCATACCTAACTGGTATTACTACCAGGCTTCATGTGAAGAATCTTCACAATGTATTAAATCCATGCACTCAAGCATAAAAAAATGCAAGCCTAACCAAACATTCATCATGCAAGCTCGTTACTTGCACCTTTTTCCATGTCATTCACACACATGAACATATCAAACTTCTAGATCCTTCTCCCAAGGATATTCCAATTCATCCTTATGACAAGTCTCATAGGGACACTCAACACTGATCTTCCCTCTCAGTTGAGAGCTTGCACTTATTCACAAGATATCCACCTGGTAGTTTAACAGACATAGTCATAGCTATGTTTCCCTTTCTATGCGATAACAACTAGCAAGAAAAAAAAAACAACTCTTGCCTTAATATCCATAGAACATTACCCAACATATAAATACATTCTGGGAAATTATAACAATGTCCCAGGTAACATAATCAACCAAACTAGCTTCCAGTTACATCTATATGGCTACCATCCACCACTGGACATCAATCTGATCCACTGGGATTTTAGAAGTTCCCTAACACTTCCTTACCACATTCAGGATCAACATTTAGTCAACCATTTTATCTTAACTTTAACAATACTGTCTAATAACATTTGGACTACCTACTAAGTATCCTAGTTCAGAAATCCAGAGTATCTTTAGATCAAGATCGGTCTTGACCATTACATCTAGAGTTATTTCCTTTTGTTCAACGCAGTCAGGGACAAAGGCCATTCTCCTCCTCCCACAAGAACTTTGGCAGATTAGTTTTCCTATCCACTAAGCAAGGGAGTTTGTTGTGATTTCTCACTCAATCACTCTATAATTATACAACTCCATTTATCAGCTTGATTAGAAAAACCATGTCCAACAATTCCTGTACCCAAAAACAAAATTCGTTTCTCAGTCCACTTGAAACCCGAGAGCTGAAAATGCTCTCCTTTTTCAAGAAATGGTCACCAGACTCATTCCTTTGATCGTGAGGAATTATACACCTATACTAGGTTTAACCCTTCATTAAATAAATAATCATTACTTCTACGGATCCTTTCCATTTGTTCACATTGCTATTTTAGTTTAAATATTAGTGTTCTTCAACGTAATCCCACTCCTGTAGGATCGACTATCATTTATCAAAGAAATGACAGGCTTACTTTACCACAAACTAGTGTGATTCAATCTCGTTGGGTAAAATCCCAATTGTAATTTAATCTACATCCTTAAAGTACTTCAAAATATTTTCATACAACTTGTGCATGAGCCCAAGTAGGCCAAATGTTGTAACCATGCTCTGATACCAATTTGTAACACACCCACGACGAGGCATACAATTTTCATTCTTCTTAAGAGAATCATAACCCCCATTTGGGTCTCTGTTCCATTCTGCTCTTCCAGAACTCTCCAACCACGGTCTCCATGCTCCAAACTGAGCTCAGAGCTGTCAGATATCCTCTACTCCGCATAACTGAGCTGGATTATTTCTTCGGGTCCCTACTGGAACCTCCATGAAACGAAACCACAAGTCCTTGTGCGAAATTTTACCTACACAAACTAGCACCGGGCGCAAGTTTCCTCCACATGACCACTGGCTGCGACCATACGCCTATCCAAAAGGCGCTTCACGACCTTAGACTTCGGGTGTTTTACTGTGAGTCAACCCCGACTCTCCCAATCCCCAAACTCCAAACTAAGAGCCTAGCGAGCGCTACCTCCGTTCCTTTGACCTCCGTCGATGTGACCTCCAGCTATGACCCAGGGATCAACTACCGAGCATTTCAGGACTTTGCACTTCACGAAGTTGGAATATTGCTTCCGTCATTTCTCCTAATTCCTGAACTCCAAACTTTTCTCGCGTCAGATCAACGGTCTAGGGTTTTCCGCTATCCAACGGTCTCGATCTCCTCTTCTCAAATCAGACCATTCTTCTATTCATGGGAGTGGTTTATATTTCAACCACTGGTCCTTTCTTCATTAATTGCTTTCTCTCCTTGGGATCCAAAGGAGATTTATTATCCCCATCAAGGGAAATTTGGGGTTATTTGATATAATGAACCCTCTCTTATATTTTTCACATTCTTTCCTCTAGTGATATCATGGACAATACTTTTAAGGTTTCACCCCCACAGTCAGTTATTGGAAACTCAAACAATAATGCATTTACACTGTCCACATGTATTAGCATGGAAATCCTATTTTATGATTAATTACAAACTGGGGGAAACACAGATGTTACAGGCGTCAAACATATATATGCACTGGTGAGTACTATTAGACATTGCACACTGCTAACCTATACACATATGATACTAAAATCAATACTATTTATATTTTCAACTGATCGATACTTTTGAATGACATATGCACCTCAATGCAATTTTCTGTACATTGAGCATCAAATCACATGGACAATACTTTTAAGGTTTCACCCCAATACCGGCTATTGGAAACTCAAACAATAATGCATTTACACTGTCCACATGTATTAGCATGGAAATCCTATTTTATGATTAATTACAAACTGGGAAAAACAAGGTGTTACAAAAAATATATATGCACTGGTGAGTACTATTAGACATTGCACACTGCTAACCTATACACATATGATACTAAAAATCAATACTATTTATATTTTCAACTGATCGATGCTTTTGAATGACATATGCACCTCAATGCAATTTTCTGTACATTGAGCATCAAAGCAATATTGTTGTACAATGCCCATTGGTGCAACTTTGTATTAAAGGTACCATCGCGATACCACAATTTTTTTTTATAAAACATCGACAACGCTGGTTTAACTAATGTAATGAGTGGTGCTATTACATCAGAGTACCAAATGCCCCATATATAAATAAACTCTATAAAAATCATACTTAAAAAAAATATTTTATGAAATATAAAGAGGGGAACCAAGAGAAAAAACAAGAAAGCTAATGACTTCCAATACCTAAGGTAACTATAAAACCCTTTATTCTATTTTAACATGCATTGAAAATATTTGAATCAAATAGAGAAACATTGAGATGATTAGAATGAAATGAGACACTTGAAATTTCATCCTCTACATATTTGTATGTGTCCTATGGTGATCCCTTCCAAATTTGGCTCTTCAAAAACATGTTCACCCAAAGTCTTCAGGAATCTCTCTCTCCAAACTCTTCCCCTTTAATTTTGACAAAATAATGAAATAAATGAATAGTGTTTTCATTTATAAACACATACATTTCAAAAATTGAAATTCCATTGATTTTTCAATGTGTTTTTTCAACATATATACTGTATCGGTGCACTACAAAGCACACATGTAGGATTCTGTATCTATATAAAAACACTTAGAAAACTATACATTTAAAAAATTAAATTTGTTGTAAAATCGGTGCATCACATAGTTTAATGTGCACCAATGTGCTATATACATAAAAATGCACTAGTACTATTTTTATTGATAAAATAGAAATGCAAACCTTCACAATTAAAATTTGTAGATATTTTGCTTTGCAGAGGCACTAAAAGAGGTCATAGTTCGGTGTTTTTCATAGTGTAGTGCAACAATGTGTTATATATACACAAACACATTGGTGTGTAAGAAAATAGTGAAAAGCACCGATAAATTTTAATATCAAATTCCTTCACATATTGATGATGGTTTTGTCTCAAATGTAGGTGGGTAGTTATATTATCAAATGGTTAATTCTTTCACTCGACCTATTCCATGTCATTGTGCTCATCAAATTCTCTCCCACCATTTGAAGTAAGTCTATATTTTATTTATAATTTTTATCCTGAATTTATATTGTTTATGCATGTGCATTTTCAATAAATGTTCACTAATTTTGTAGGATCAGCGATTCATGATCAAGTTCAATTAAAATATTCCACTAGTTCAAAAATACCGCAAGCTCTTATCATGAGAAATATACCATGTGCAAATGTTTGATGAAAATGGACAACTACTTTACCCTACCAATTGTAACATGCCATCTTCCAAAGAACCAATCTGGGTCAACAATATTACATCGTGAATTGGATCTCCTTTATGACACCCCAATAATATGTGGTTGTTCAAAATGTAAATATTTGAAAAAGAACCTCAACAACACATTGTCCCATTATATTAATGATCAACTACTTAAAGTTGATGATCTAATACCTCCCATTGTGGTTAAAAATCCAATAAATGATATATAAAAGACTCAGAGGGAAGACTTCCATATGATCCTTGAAAATTTGGAAGTTAGATCAACTAAGTTTCTTCCTAAATTGACCAACCCATCTACTTCTATTGAATCAATGGAGAGATGTCTCCAGTTGAACCAAAGTATGATATCAATACTACTCAAAACATCACTATTAGGAGATCAAAAAAATTGTATGAGGTTAAAGAAAAAATGTCACACACCCAGTATTTACACTATCATGATCTGTTTTGGACCTTGAAGTTTACCCATGTAAGGACGCCATTTTTTTCCAATGCATGTAGTATTTCCACTACCTTCTCATAAATGGGTTTGTGTGTCCTTTCCCTTGAGTGATCGAACTTCAAAAGCCAAATTTCCTTCAGACAGACAACACCCACCCTATCTCGGAGGCATCACATTCACACAAGGCTTGTGAAGTCTAGAGTGGTCAAACATGAGATTTGGTAATATCACCTCTTTGTTTTCAAAAGATTTAGTTTCCTCCTGAGTCCATGAAAATGCATCCTTCTTAGTTAGTGTCGTTGTAAAGGTGTTGCTATTCTTCCATAAGGTCGAATAAACTTGTGGTAGTAACCTGCCAAACCCAAAACTCTAAGATCTTCAATGTTTTGGGAATAGTATATTAGTATATCATGATCGTCCTAAGACTTGCTATAGATTAGTATATCATCAAAAATACTAACACAATTTTGAAGGAAGCTATTTGAAAAATGGAATTAATAAACTGAATGGAAGGTGCATTTGTGGGTACAAAAGGCATGACCAAAAATTCATAATGTATTCTCATGAGTTCTAATGTTGTTTTTGGGATATCTTCTTCCTTCATTCTAACTGGATAGATACCTCAACTAAGATCCACTTGTGAAATAGATTGCTCCAATGTAGTTCATCTAACAATTCATCAATGACTGAATGGGAAACTTATCTTTAATAGTGACCTCTGTTGGAGCCTCTATAATCTAGACACATACCATGAGCTATCTTCTGAATAACCATTACCACCTGCAGTAAGAACTTTAAGGGTTTAATAATGCTGTACTTTCTAACATTTCTTCAACCATATACTAATTTCACTCTTCCATAAGGGCACCAGATGGCCTTATGCTAGGAGGAACACTCCCAAAAAAATTAGGTGAATTTCATGATCAAGGATTTCGAAAGTGGGTACAATCTTTGGGAATATCTTCAAATACTTTGGAATGTTTATCACTGATCCCTTGGAGATATTGAGAAATAATAGATGGTTTAGATGTTTGAAAATCTAGTGAGTATAGTTGTGCAATAATGCCTGATTCCCATTTTTCAATAATTTTGTCATGCCATTAGAGCTTATCACCCATCGTTTCCTGATATCTTTTAACTCAATTTATTTTCCTTCCAATGAAAAATTTCATGAAAAGTTATTGAAAATTAAAATCCACTATTCCTAATGACGAACTTACTGATTCCTAAGACAACATCGCTATTCACCCATGGGTATAGTAATGATTGGACTATTCATTACATATTCCCCCCATAGTAAGATCATTGATCTTATTTCATTTTCCTAAGTAATTGATAGTTCCTCCATCCGCAATCATTACTTGGAAAATCCTCGCACCTAATATACAAAGCAATCAGATCTTCGCTAATTTATGCTGAATGAAATTATGAGTAACGCCAGAATCAATTAGACTATTACCTTTTCTTTGATGTATCCCTTCTGATCTCTCGAGGGCTCATATGCCAATCTGTTCCACCATTACACGATAACGTGAGTCAACTCTTCATACCTAGGACCTATTTCTATGTTTTCATCTTGAGATGGTTCTGTTCTTGTTCTTCTTCCTCACAATATATGTAGAATAATTACTTCTCAACACACTTATGTCCCTTTCTACTGCATTCTCTAATCGCCACAATTAAAGCATAAACCTTTGGTTTCTTTTCTTTTCCTCCAATTTTGAGGTGTGAACCTTGTAGGTTGAAGTGTTTTGTAGCTGAAGGAGACATTCTATAGATGTTAGGATTGGTCCTTCAGTAGCCATAGCCATTTTTACTCTCAATATTTCTTGCCACCTTAAATGCATTCTCCAATGATTTGGGTTCTAGCATGTAACCCCATGTTGAATGTTATCCTTTGAAATTCCTATGAATACACTTCTCAATCAAGTACTAACTTGGAATATCTCATACTCATTATTCAATCTTTGAAGTTCTCAATGTGCTCTGTGAATCAACCCTTTTCTTGAGTTTCATCAATTGGCTAAAGAAGGTATCGCTCTTTGTATCCTCAGTGTGCTATTATTTCTCCGTGAAAATTGTCCTGAGTGACGAAGTGATTTATGAGAACAATGCCATCGATACCATACAAATTGATTGGGTTCTAAATATAAATAAGCAATTGCACTTTTGTGTATGTGGCACATTATGTAGATCAAATAATCAAGCCCATTTGAAGTATCCATGATTGGGTGCTTGCCATGAAACTTCCTCATATCGATCTTAGAACGGGTTGGTCTTCAACCCAAAGTTGAGTTTCTCCACTCTTGATTCACCTTCCTCAGGTTCCTCATCATGAATTTCATGGGATAAGACATTTTCACTTCTTTTATGTGTCCCTCTATTAGGAAATTTTTCAATCCTTCCATGATCTCCCCTTTTAAACCATCCATCTGCATCCAACTTAGCTTCCATCAATCCATCATTGTAGTTCATATTTGGTTACCGCCTTCTTTGTAAATCATTTTATGTCCCTACCATTTTGTTCACCTTCATCAAGAGTCCAAGTAGATTGTCCTGAGGCTTATTTGGTGTAATGTTGGCAAGGTATCACTTTAAACCTTGATTTTGGGGTGGTTCTCCTAGAATAATCTTCCTTATTGTATCTCCAAAATTTCGCCCTTCTGGTATGAACTTTTATTTTTTGTAAGTATCTGATATTTCTTCTCTTCAATGCCACAGTCTCATAAAAATTGATGCTATGGAATTTATGATAACTTCCCCACAACTTATTGATTTTTGGTCTTCCTTGAGATCTCACTTTTATAGCGTGGCCCGCACAAAATAATCATTGAATTAATATGAAACTCGTAATTTAACTACTATGGGCTGTCCATAATTGGTCCAATGCAACTAGTCTCACAATAAATTTGGACACTGGAAGAATTTAAGGATTGTTTTATCCTAACACTTCTTGAGACTAATCAATAGGACTAGTCGAGCACCCCATCTTCATTGTAAGTGGTGGCATACAAAACTTAATATGACACGTAAGTCAAATCATACCACAAATATCTTGTACTAATTTTGAGAATATCCCTCCTCGAGTTTAGGGTTTGAAACGCTACATAAAATTTTATAGCTTAAAATTCCGCAATGATTCAATTCATGATGATTCCATAACCATATATTAAAAAGGATGTATCTCCGAAATTATATATTTTCCGTGAGATGAATTTTTTAATCTGTTCTGCACTTTGATCTATATACTAAATATCATCCAAGACTCGCTCTCGTGAATCATTGTAGAAACAAAGTTATAGCTTTTAAATTCCACCTGTCTCGGGAGCAATAAAACCCCAAGACCTTGAGTCGACATACCATATTTTAAGAACCAACTATCAATATAGTATAGAAAAACCTAGGAATAAGTACCAATGCCTTGAAAAAAGAGAGAATTTCAAATAATAAGCCTCTTTGAGGGGGGCAACCTTTTTTTACCCCACATAAATGTTCAAGTACAAGATGAATCCAAATGAAAATGTCTCCTTGGTATATATAGGAGACTAGGAGGTATAATAATTACAACTAATGGAATAAAGTCATAAAATAAATAACATTAATGTAATATTCCCCAAATTAATGGTAATGAGCCAATATTAGGCTTAATATAATCTCCCCTTGAGGCAAAGAAAAGGAGGTCTAGGTATGATATTTAAAAGCGAATTGATTCCAATTATTTATTATGGCTATAGGGATGACGAGGACAATATCTTAGAGAAAGTCGAGCAACCCCGAGAAGGGGAAATGGGCTTCCAAAGCACCAAGGTAGTGGTAGAGGGGATGGGTCTGCCAAGAAGGAGTCCAAAGACAATCAAGATTGGAGAGGTCATTGTCATTAAGTTGTCCTGTTCAAGGAATATGAAGATGTGGCAGAAGAAATGGTGGAGAAGGTCAAGGGAAACCAACTATAGGGAGAGCTAGAGTTTGTTTCCCATGTGAACCTATTGGATGAGAAATATATCACAAATGGTTGTGGAGAAGAAGAAACATGATCTTCTTAATAAATACACGAGTGGGGATCTCAAGGAGGAGCACGTCGAGGCCAAGACAATGCTTAATATTTAACGATAAGACATGGAAATAAGCTTATGACCATTAGTCAAGCTTTCCAAACCTACTTCTTAACTTCTATTAAATATACAACATGGACCTTAGGTAATTGTTGAGGTTGACATAGTATTATAATTAAGACATCCACCGTGGTTCCTTTTGATCAGGAAAAGGGGCAATCAGAAGCTCTGTTCATAGAGATTGGTAGTACTAATTATGCCAAAGTAGGGGACAAGATGATAGACTTGGAAGGGAACAGTTGATGCACCTCGACATCGATAAGGAACCCTAAGCAAATATTTTGAGCTATGAAACTTCTCCCATCCCCGACATAGATAATTAATAACTCCCCCGAGGTGAAGAAGCATCTAGGTGTAGGTATCTGATTTACGTTTAATTGGAAGCTAGTTCATTAAGGGAAAATGAAGATGGAAACATTCTGAGAAATTTGAGAGAGACCCGAAGAGGAGGAGATGTGAGGCAAATCATCGAGGAAATGGTAGAGGATCAAGTCCATGTGCTAAATTATGAGAGTAACCAAAGAGTGACCTTTATTTTGCTCTCCTGAAAAGCAAAACCTCTACAAAATTTAACTATGGAGGTTTGTATATGTAGATTTTGAATTAAATTGTTTTCTTCTGGTTGCTACTCCTATGCTCGTTGTCGTCATCATATCTTATTAACATAAAATTGTTTTTAGGCAATATGCAAAAACAACAAATTTAATTATAAAACACTAATATTACAATCCACTCTCTATTTATCGTATCGAACAATTATTCATAAAAAAGTGGAAAAGTAATCTATGGCTACAAAAGTCAATAAACATCGCTCCCGGGATGCTCCATGTCAGAAACAAAGCACCAAAAAATGGTGTGTTAAGTCTAACACATTGGTGCTTCATCATAGTTGAGTTAATCGATATATATATATATATATATATATATATATATATATATATATATATATATATATATATATATATATATATATATATATATATATATATATATATATATATATATATATATATATATATATATATTATGCATTGTGCTATTAACGTAATCGTTGCGGGCTGCCTCAACAAGACACACCACTATGCCATTTTACAAATTGTCTGTGCGACACAATGCGGGTGGTTCTACATAACACATCGCTTTGTTAGATTTTTTGACTAATAAACCACACTATATTTTCTTTGATATGCAAAGCAACCGAATAATCGGCGTTCCTTGGAGCACCAACCGCTTTTTAGTGGTGTGGTTGTCTTTTATGGTTAATCGTAATGAGTACATTCTTAGAAGACACCACCGCGATAATTTTTAATATTTATCCCATGCCACTGCTAACAACATCGGTTTTACTATTGAATTCGAATGTAACTAATGTTCATTTTTAGTTTTAGGTGGTGTTTTTACCATAGCAGTTTGTCTTAGAACACACCTATAATGGGAAGTCCCATAAGACAAACTGCTATGGTAAATTATTATATATTTCCCGCTATCGCGGTAACACAATAACTTTCCCATCGCAGCAAGCACAACACCGATGCATTGTATGGATTTGACGCACGACTGGGCAAAAATTTTTTTAATAGAAAACTAGGCATTGTGATCGATTAGTAGAACACATCGATGCATTTATTTTATTGTTGTACCACTGCAGGTATTAGCGATGCTTATCATAAGATGCACCATGCTGCTAATTTGTGAAATATGTAGCCCGATACTGTGTTGCTTACAACGCCAGTGCATTTTTTGGACTTAGGGGAATCACTATGTAAATTTTTTTATTGCAAACTAAGTGGTGTGATGTGTTAATATAAATGCATCGATGCTACTGTGTTATTGGAGCAACGATTTTTTTTTTAATGGTGCATTGTGTTGTCAAGAGCACTGGTAATGAGCCATCCACCGAGACACCCCGCTATGCCAAGCCGTTCAATATTTCTCCTAGTGCAATTCTTTTAATAACACCCGTGCATTTGGTTAACATGAACACTCCACTACGCTAAATTGTATGGCATGTAAAATTAGTAGTGTGATTTATTTAATGGAATGCACCGGTGCTTCAGATTTTCCAGAGCATTGACATGTTGTTTAGTGGTGTGTTGTCTGTTATAACGTATTGGTAATAGGGCGTCACAAAAGATGCATTGTTATGTCTCTTTTTTAAAAATTATTGTGATGCCTTTTTTTGAACGACACCGATACGTACAGATTGAGTGGACGCACCGAGGGTGGTGCTCACTGTGCATTTACACATAGGATGCACTACCTTGGCGCGAGCGAAAGCGTTCAAGCACACTGTGAAAAATTATAAAAATAAATAAATTGAAAACAACCAAATTCAATTTTTAATCGGATGAAAATGAAAATAGGAAGGTAATAAAATATTTACCTAGACTCTTATGTCCCGAGGAGGCATGGTTCCTCTATTGAGAGGAAATGAAAAATCGTGGTAATTTCCAAAATTTGGAAATGTGTGGAATCTACCAATAGAGCTATCAAACTTCTCGTAGAGCACCACAAATAGGGCGTCCTTGGAAGGATAATCAACACTAGTGCTTGCTTGAGAGTTTTGAAGCACAATATCAAGTGCAATAATGAAAATTGGTTTGATAATTTTTTTTTTTTAATTTATGCTACAATGGTGTGCCTAACGACATGGATACGCGCTGGGTCATAGTGTTCAAGGGTACCACGACACTTTATTCAGTGATTTTTTTATTATAACGTATGACAATGCTTCTAAACATTTAAGCATAGGTGCATTTTGTTTCTATACGCACTGATGAATAGGTTCCTTATAGGCGCACTAGTAAAAAAACCTCCTCAAAAACCTTCGGTTGCTCGCCTCCGCTAACAACCTCCACTATAAATAGAGAAAGGATAAATTTTTCGGGGAGGTTCCGTAAAAACCTTCACTAGAATTCCTTCTCCTTGTAGTGAAGGGGAGGAACAAATAATTGGGTAGAACTAAATTCTCTATGGATGCTAATGAGAGTTGTAACTGTAACAAAAGTGGAGAAGGTTCAAATTTTAGGTGATTCTAATATAGTTATAAATTGGCTCAATGGTGAAAACAATATTTAGAATATGACTCTAGCCCCAATAATGGAAAGCATAGAGTTAAAAGAAATTTTCCCTAATATATCTTTTCATCATCTTTATAGAGAATTAAATGCTACAACAAATGAACTATCTAAACTAGCTCTCTCTCTCTC
>SNQJ01S0026467.1:87372-102222 GCA_010110895.2 Picea sitchensis | reverse complement strand
TGTTGTATTTTATTGAACATAACAAATGGAAGAATAAATGTTAGATTAAAAAATACCAAATAGAAGAAGAAATATTACACCAACCATCCAGTAAACAAATTAATGAATTAATTCGATAGGCAGTGTTATCAGACACTATCCACACCTGTATTCAATACAATTCTACTAGATGTATCTTTCTCAAAAAGTTTATTAATTTGTTCCTCCCAATCAGTCTTTTTCTCAACTATTTGTTTGTTTGTTGAAGACTCCCCAACCTTGGTATCCAATAATAAATTCTCAGGTTCATTCAAAAGGTCTTCTTGTTTAGTATTTTCATCCTTATCAAAGAGGCCATAAGATGGTGAGAATGCATTGGGTATGTTGAGGTAGAGATCCTTTTAAAGAGCATCCTTGTGATCTTTATTGCAATCTTTTGCAATTGTATCGTGTCTTTCCATTCTCTGTTTAGAAGGAATTTTCATGGAGTGATCCCTCTCTATCATGAGCTGCAAGATGATTTGGAAAAATATATATATATAATGTTGGAGGCAGGCCAAGGAGGAAAGCAAGGCGTTTTTGGGAAAGAAATCATGCATGAGGACAGCGACAGCTGGAAGGAAGCACAACACGCGCACATCAAAGGAAGGCAACAACTAGAAGGAAGAACAACACGCACGCATGGGAGGAATACCTAAATATGGTAGGGTTAGGGTTTTGGTAATGCATTGTAAATGGCTAAGGATCCAGAAGCATATTAATAGCGATATGTAGGTATCATAGAGGGTTGGTTTTTGTATTGTTCGGAATATTTCTAATGTAGTAGTATGCATGATTTGATGCGATATGTAATTTTTTTGTTGTATGATCTAGTTTGTATAAGTTGTTGAGATAGATAAGAGGAAGGAGGGAATATCTTGAGGGTTAGATCACAGGTTGTGGAGCCTGGTGTGATCTAGTCTTCCCCACACAGATCTTACCCGACTGAGAAGAATTGTAAGCGCGTGGTGTTGGAGATGTAGAACTATCATAATAAAAGAGTTGAGATCCAAATCTTTGTGGATGTAGCCCTAGAAGGGGGTGAACCACATTAATATCTGTGTTATGTGATGAATGCATGCATATCTTTATTGTCTTCAGTAGTTAGTACTATGTTGAAGGTATGAATTATTATATTGCCTGCGTAAATACTGTTGTGATATTGAGGGAATAAGTTGTTGGCTTTATTGCATAGTCATTAATGGAAGTATGTTGCAATTACAAGTTATAATAATGGTTCAATGGTTAGATCTCATATCTCATACTCAATCCTAGGTTGTAAACACCTGATTCTTACAGCCACCCATTGAACCTATCTTGGGTGAGACTGCATAGCGCATCCTGTGCATTGTGTTGCCTTTTGGTTTACCAGGAGGGCCGATAGTTTTAGAGTATTTGTTGGAAACCCGAATAGACATGAACCCTGGGTCAATAAACTCATACAGTGTGTAGAAGAAGAATCAACCAACAAATGGTTTCGTTGTCGTTGGTAGGAACATGAGAGGGTTGAGTAGATGAGATAAGTTGAAAACCTGTCGGTGACAGATCAAGAAAATATTAGAGTAGGGAGAAATGAGCCATTAGAAGGGAATGTTGAGACTGTGGAATCCCAAAAAAGCAGAGATCAAAACCTGGTTAAAAAAAAAGAGCTAGAGTTTGCACAGAAAGACAATAGAAACCCTAGAATAACACCCCACAAATATCTTGAGAAATACTTGTTTACTGATTTACACGAAGTCTTTTTCTATGATTTTCCACATCTATTTTAGGAGTGGATACTAAGGTTGAAGGATAACTACATGACGAACTGGATTTGAAAGTTAGATTGGACCCCAGTACAGATTGAATAGTTACAACAGGTGAACAACAAGTTCACCCGCACAGTAGAATTTTGGCTTGACAGTATTGTGTCAGGGTTTATAATAGAGTTTGCAGTCAACACAGTGAAGTCGTATAGTGCAACGGAGAAAGATTTTTTACAAGGACCCCGAGGAAGGTACATTCGATCATTGTATACTTCTATCAAGATACTGCTATATAACAAAGGTGTAATGACAATGGAGTCAGACAACTAAACTTCCCTTCGTGCATAGGGGAAGGGGGGAAGCACTGAAAGAAAGAGGAGAAATGGAAGAAGGAAAGGATAATGGAAAGAAGGAGGAACCCTTGGACCCAATCATGATGGACGACGAACATATCAAGCAAATTATGGCGACAACTGGAAACACGCATAGCGGATTACCCTACCAATATAAGGTGAATACCAAGAAGAGAGTCATAGTCACAAGGGAAGGCTTGGCGAGTGATGAGGAAGAGGTAAAGGATCTCCGAGATGTGGAGAAAATTGAGGAAATATTTCACACAACATATGAGAGGAAGACGAGAGATCCAATAATGGGAAGAGAAGGCAACAATCCTATCCATATTAATGTCAGTGTGGAACCCATAAACCCATGTGCAACTAATACACCAAAGAGAACACCATCGTTTAGACAACCGAAGTTCAGAAGCAGTCAAAAAGAAGTACATATACACAAGGAACAACAAATGGAGGATCTAGTTCAGGAAGCACTATTCAAGTATCAACACTGTTTGGAGGTAGTGGTTCAACATTTGGAATGGCAGGACACGATCCCACCATTAGGTTACCATAATTTTGAAGAGAAGCAACAAAAGACCCTGAGAAACACTTGTTCATTTGTGCAAAGATATGGGAAGAAAAACAAATCACTGATGAAGACTCCAAACTTGCGCATCTATCTATTACGTTAAGAGACCGTTCACTAGATGGGTACATGAGTTTAGACGCAAACAATGCCCTTGGGACGAAAAGGACACTGGAAAACATTATGAAGTTACTAATAAAAGAGTTCCAGAAGCCGAGCTCAAAATATCTATACATGAATGAGATGATCGAAATAAGACAGAAACCAGGAGAGTCTGTATGGGAGATTGACTAGAGATTCAAATGACTAAAGGGGAAGTTGAAGTATCTCATGAATGAGATGCAGCATAGACACTTATTTGTCAATTCACTGTTACCACACTTAAAGTATCCACTGCGACAACAGAAGTTCCAAACGTAGGCAGAGGCTCTACAAATAGCCTTGCAACTGGAAGAAAACCAGTACCAGGAGACACACCTAACTATTGAAGAGATGAAGGAGGATTTAAAGAACTTAAAGTTTCAGTTGAACCAGAATAAGAACAAGGACAAACAAGAATTCGTTTGGTGTACCACATGCAGGACAAAAGGACACCACAAGAATGAATGTCCAACATTCGTGCAGTATATTGCAGCGGGAATGTCAAACCCAATACCAATAGGAGGATTGTGGTGCGAAATATGCAAGAAACTAGGTCATGACCCTTATCGCTCCATGATGATGCAGAAATATTAGACAGTCCCAAAGAGTTCCTACTGTACCTTTTGTAAGTCAGTAGGCCACAACGACAAAAATTGTAGAACTATGGAGTTGATGCGAGAAAGGACATCAAATGCATATAGAGTGTAGGAAAAAATGATGACGGGGCAAGCCGCACCACAGTTTAACCAAGTTACAGCTCCATACAACATTGTGTAGTAGCAGTATAATATTGTGCAGCCGCGATATAATTACGCGTAGCCACAGTACAACACGACACAACCTCAGTAAAATACCATGCAATATAATCAGGAACCTCAGTATAATGCGTCGAGAGGAGATCAAGCAGGCTATAGAGGAGGAGGATGAGCCAGAGGAGGTTTCGGACAGGGTAGAGGACCAGTGGTATGTCACAATTGTCAACAACTGGGACATTATGCAAGAGAATGTCCACTTCCACCAACAACCTGTATGTATTGTCGTGCATCGAACCACAATACAGAAGAATGTCTGACACTATTAGTAAAGATCCAGGAAAAGAGTAACCAGAATAACCAGAAGGTTCAGTGGATTTCATTTGAAGCAAGGAATGAAGGATGGAACATCAATATAGTTACTCACGGAGGAGATAAAACAGGAAATGACATAGCTCACCAAGAACTAGTACAAAACCAATGGGCAAAGAAGAACACTGAACCAAGGAAAAATTTTGACGCGCAAAAGGAGAAGGAGATATTTAAGCAAGCCAGACAAGAATTCTAGAAGGATGACATGGTGTCGACTTCAACTGCGCAACAAAACAAGGAAGCATCGGAGTACAAAATGCCTCGATTATTGGACCATACCAATGAGATGCAACCCAAGGGACAAGTAAGCACAATCAAAGGATTTTTTCAATCATGTGTAAAGGTATTAAATGATCCATCATCTATGAAAATATTGCAAAACATACTAGAAAAATGTATCATCAATATAGAAGAAAAACTAGAACCAAAAACTGTCAATCACCTACATACAAGGAGAAGAACCAGTAGGAAGTTCAGATTGAATGCCAACATCGGAGATTTCAACATGGGAGACATCATATTGGACCTAGGATCTAAAGTGAATGTATTACCAAAGAATACATGGCAGTGCATGGGAGAGCCAACATTAGGATATTCACCTATTCAATTAAAACTAGAAAACCAACACAGAGTCCTACCAATAGGTAGACTGAAAGGAGTAACAGTAGACCTAGATGGAGTGAACACTAAAGCAGATTTTGAAGTCATCAAAATAGTGGATGACACAACACCTTACCCAGCGTTGCTTGGTTTGGATTGAGTGTTTGACAACGAGACCATAATCAACTTAAATACAAGTAAAATGACATTTGAGTCAGGAGAATACAGGGTCAACGCGCCATTAGATCCAGTAGAAGGGGAGAGGTTTGTAGAACCTACTTGCCTAGACTTAGAGGAAATTGACCAGTTGTATAGAATAAATGCGCGCAATGAGGATTACATAAACCTGATTGCAGACAGGATACTCAGTTGGTGGAGCATTACTTCATGTGAAACAGACTCAGACACCAGTTTAGAAAACTGGCAACAAAGGTTGCACAAAGTATCCACGAGAAGATGTGCACAAATAGACCGCACAGTAAGATGGGTAGGAACATAAATCATGGAACCACCCAGTTTCCATGGAATAAATGATTTGGAAACATTCTTGACATGGTATGCAGACGTAGTGGTAGAGAATCAGAGACTATTAGCACTTTATCTAGCACTCAAGGCCACAACTAAAATATGGTGGGGTGCACACAAGGAGACAATCACAGATTGGTACCAATGTAAGTGGTTACTGCACATAAGGTTTGGCACAGAACAAAAAGACAAAATGCAACAGAGGTATGATGGACAAGGGGCACCAACAAAACACTTGGAGAAGTGCAGAACGCTGTGGAAAATGACACCCCCAGAGGAATGGCCTCATCACTTTATACACACTCTAGAGGGCATATCGGTGAACTGGTATACAAACTAGGAATTGCGCAAAGGAACTATGACCTGGATGACATTGCAATAGAATTTTACAGTCACTTTCTCATTCGATCATGAGAACCCCAACATAGATGCAACTTTGAAAAATATTAGAGTGATCATCAAGGAACCGAAAGTCGAACTCATAACAGAAGAACAATAGTGGAACAAACAGACAATCAAGGAATTGTTGTCATGTTACCATGTTCAAGAGGAAGCACCGGATGAAGACGATCCATGAAATATTCAGATCGAAGAAGAAGAAGGTGAAAGAGATGTGGAAGGTCCACCCATAGAATTAGAAGTCATTTTCGCGTTGATCAAAGTAAAGAAAGTCAATATTGGGACAGTCGAGCACCCTAAAATTACCAGCATTGACGATTACTGGGATGAGAAAACAGTGGAAAGAATAACAAAGTTACTGTGGGAATACAACGACTTGTTTCCCACAACCTTTACAGAGATGAAGGGTATAGTAGGTGAATTAGGAGAGATGAAGATACCACTCAGACTTGAAGCAAGATCGATCAGAAAACAACCATATAGACTGAACCCAATATATAAGCAGAAGGTCAAGGTTGAGATCGATAGGATGCTCGAAGCCGACATCATAGAATCGATCGAACAATCAAAATGGATGATCCTGGTGGTCGTACAGGACAAAAAACAAGGAGGGATAAGGATATGCATCGACTTGATGAAGTTGAACGGTGCATGCCTACACAGCCCATTACCTACACCTTTCACAGATGAAGTGTTAGAGAACGTAGGAGGACATGAAGCTTACTCATTTACTGATGGATTCTCAGGCTATCATCAGATCAAGATAACACAGGAGGATAGATACAAGACCACATTTGCAACAGAATGGGGATATTATCAATACACAGTCATGTCATTTGGATTGAAGAATGCACCAGCAATATTTTCTAGAGTAGTCATCACAGCATTTAAAGAATTCATTCACCAATTTCTCGAAGTATATTTGAACAATTGGACAGTCAATAGTTTGTTGAAAGACCATGTATAAGTCTTACGCCTGATGTTAGAAAGATGTAGACAGTGTCAGATATCACTGAACATAAATAAATGCATATTTGGAACACCGTTTGGGATACTATTGGGCCATATAGTATGCAAACAATGTTTATTAGTAGATCCTGCAAAGATTGTAGTAATTGTTAATTTACCACCACCAAAAATAGTCCATTAGCTAAGAGCAACGTTGGTGTTGGGCCCATGATATGATTAATTTAATGACGTTAATTAAATCCTTTTTGGCCAAATATGTATATGTGTTTTCCCATTTTGAAGAGATTTTGTGTTAAATCGCTATGATTCATACCAGGTATGCATGATTCATGTTTTATGATGGTTTTGAGTGTAATTAAACATGTTTTAATGATTTCAGAAAACTAATTCATGTTTTGTGTGTCACAGGAAAAAATCTCAGCTCGTTTTTGCATCTGGCGCTCCATTCGGTACTCCATCCGACACTCAGTATGGTACTCCATCCGACACTTCGTCCTGCACTAAAACCATGGGTGATTTGGTAGTTATCATATCGACAACTAGCGATGGGAAAATTAGAGACACGGGTTTTTCTTGTGCTCATGGCCTCCAGCTACTGAGCTTCTGACAACTCGATTTGGGTTGTTATGATGGGCGATTATTGGCTCACCTTGTTTCTAGAAGCCGCCAGAAGTTAGGAAGCATTGAATGTGATTTGTTGTTTTTAGAGAAGGTTGACCCTTCTAGTGGTCGACCTCTCAGTTTGTAAACCTATAAATACCACCTCAGTGGTGAGACAATTGTTAAGTAGAAGTTAGAGAGGAAAAGACAGTTCAACTCTGTTTTTCTATTTTTCAGATACATTTTGCTAAAACTGTGTAAATACTGCGCTTTTTTATTTTAATGTTGAATTTATGTTGTTGAGCTCGTGGTTCACCTTTGAAGAATAGCCAAGACTTGTTGGGGGGCCCACCATCAGTCCGGGTGAATATATAATTAGTTTGCTTGTGAATTGAATAGTGTAGTCATCAATTTATTTATTTCCTCTACATGAGTTTTCATTATGTTTCTTTACTTTATAAATTGTTGTTTATAATTTAATGTTTTTTAGTTCAGTTTTGCAGGTTATTGTGGAGGCTAGTGTTAATATGCAATGAATTTTTAATTAGTAGGAGCTAGCTTGCAAGCTTAGATACTAACCCCTGTGTGTAATTAGATGATAGTTAGATTCTCTATATATGTTGAAATAGGATTTAAAACTGAGTTTTTGGTTTATGGTTTCTTTGACAAGTTTTGGTGGATGGATAGTTGTTAGTTTTAGTTTCCATTTTCAGTTCATTTATCTAATTGCCACTTAGTTTTGCGTATCTAAATTGTCATTTAATTTCTTATCATATGTTGAAATAGGAATAGAGTTTAATTTATGTTTTATGAGTATTTCCTCTTTTGCAATTTGAATTGTTAAAATAGAATTAGTTTACTTTACTTTATGCAATTTCCCTTTCTAGATTTAGGATTCAATTTTAAAGTTGATTATCAAGTTTAGTTTTCAATTATGAATCTAAGTAGTATGAATTTTCTTAATTAGTATAGAATGCAATTGAATTGAATAGAATAGTGTTTTTATACTGTTGATGATTAATGCATGATTGAATAATCACATGGATATGAAAGATAGTTGGTGTTTCTTCTATAATGGCTAAGTTCTCACTAGATTGCCTAATTCACACTTTTCACTTTGCTATAGAAGTTAATATTGAGTTTATCCCTCTTGAGTTATTGTTAATTGTCAAATTCCATCATGATATCATAAGACACCAGAGACACTCACATAACCATCAACACTATAYTTGAGTTTTCTTGCTTTGATAGATTAGAGGATAGTTTCCTTKCTTTTGTAKATTAAAGAATAGTTTTCTTGCTTTGGTAGATTAAAGAACAGTTTTCTTTTCACAGATTAAAGAGTAGTTGTAGATTACTTTTATTGTCATGATGCTTTGAATTTAGTAGATTAAGATTTTCTTTTATAAATTAGAAGTAGTTGTGAAGTTTAATGTAAGAATAGAGTTCACTTGCTTATTAGCTTGATTAGTTGCTTATTGAGTCATTTTGATTAGTTTACTTGATGTAGAAGTTATCAGAGGTTAGTTAGTTTTTTGCTTGCTTGTTTACTTGTTTTAATATGGTAGTTACTTGCTTGTCTATCTACTTGCTTTCATAGGATAGTTTCTTATTGAATTTGAATAGGTTAATTAAAGTAGTTTGTTGTTGTTATTTCTTATTAGGTAGACAGTTTGTTTTTGCTTATTGTCATGATTAAGATAATTTGCTTTAAGTAGGGTTTTCATTTACTTTCTTAGGATTATACATCGATCATTTGTTCAAAGATTACTTAGGGTAAATAGTTTAAGTTTCTTGATAGGGTTTGATCATTAATAGCCTTTGCTTGAATAGATTAGTTCTCAGATAGTCCATTTCCTTAGTTAGACTATACTACCCCTAGCCTTTCTGCCTTGGCACACATAGTTCTACAACTCTAAGTTTACTTACCTCAGGTTGACAATTTAATTGAGGTTTTTTAGTGTTTTTTTTAGTGCATATAGAATACCCATCATTTTTGGCGTCATTGTCGGGGAGTTGTCTCAAGGTAGGAATTAGATCATTTCTAGACCTTAGCATTAGATTGGTGGCGGGGGAAATTTAAGACGAGAAGTAAGAACCTCTGCATCTACTATTGCAGGCTCCCCCAAACCCAATGGTAGTTTTTCTTCTTTTTTTTGTTTTCTTTCATGAATAGACCTAGGGATCCAAAAGGTAGATACATTAAATCCAAATCAGATATTTCAACCAAGTTTCCTTCCGACCTTTTTTGGGGAAGGAACGTTCCACTCATAAATTCCACAGACCGATACCGGAAAACAGGAACTAGCTCAACCCAAAGAGCTAAAGCAATCTCTGAAGAGACTAAAACATGGAGCACTATAGAATAGAAAATTGAAGCATCAATAATAGTGGAACAAGAAGCAAGACCACTCGAGCCTTCTGCAGAACCAAACAACACAGCCTTTTCTTTTACACCACCACCAAGAGATCCTAACTTTGAAAACATCATAGACCTTGAACGGGTGAATATTTTGTTTGGTAGTTCAACCAACATAATTATCTCTCAAATTGACACAAAAACTTTGGCACCAATAATCTCAACCGTCTCAAGTAGAGTCCCAAACATCCAATCAGTAAGAAGACCTTTCCATCAGAGGGAAACCTTCTTTTATTCAAAGATAAAACCACCTAGGTACTCTCTTTTTGGAGACCAAACTAGTATGGATAATTAGGAGGGTCACAACAATGTAAGACACAAGGAGGAAGAATAAGCTAGAAACCAAACCGAAACTACCTTCGGGTTTCCAATTTTGGACACCACCCCAAATGTCAATATGAAAAATATTCCCCTCTCAACACTGCCCACCTTTTATGGTAAAATAAGTGAAGATCCATATACCTTCCTATTTGAATTCGACATCTTGTGTAGGAGCTAAAACTACTTACAAGATGCCCAGAAACTAAAACTCCTTCCCACCACACTCAAGGACTCTGCACTAAGATGGTTCATGGGGTTGGGAGAATCCAGTATTAGGTCTTGGTAAGCCATGAAATATATATTTCTTAAGAATTACCAAGACTATTGCAAGACCAAAGAATCTCTTAACGATATTTTCAAAATCCAACAATTAGAAGATGAGAATCTCGAGGACTATATGGAACGGATTGCATACATCTCGCAGAAGTCAAAATACCATGACCTCCCAGAGGATGCAGTTAGGGCTCTTTTCCTTAAGGGAATTTTAGAAGAATACTTAGAGATGCTTAACCTGATGGCATCAGGTGACATCTCTCATAAACCATTTTTCGAAATATGTAAAATGTATAAGAATTACTCAAGGAGTAGAGCTAAAACAGGAAAGAATGTTTGGGACCCTTATAACAGAAACTTAAAACCAGTTAATTCAGGTGGTATCACAAGAGAAAATATAGTGAACCTTTTAGGGAGCTTTAAAACAGATATATTAAGTACAATAGGTTCCCAGTTGGACACCCTAAAGATTAAAAAGAATTAGGAGGATGAAAATGCAGCAATGAGCATATATTGCCCAACATGTAGGAGGAAGCATTCCTCAAGGGAATGCCCATTGGATAAAATTCCAGTTTGTGGCTTCTGCACAGAGGACCACTCAACTAAAAAATGTCCATAATTTCTCGGTTTGTTAGCCATATATAGGAGTGGGGATCCCAGAGAATCCTCTTAGCACCTAGGAGGCCATGGCAACCTAGGAACCAACCCACTTACCCAGATCCACAGTCTCAAGTTACACCCTATTACCAACAACAACAATAGTGGAACTCACCAAGTTGGCAAAACTGGTCTACTCAGTACCAACATCCTTGGCTTCAAGGATGGAGAGGAGGGCATAACCAAGGGAACCCTCAATCTCCACCTGTTCCTATGTCCAACCATCCTTATCCTCAGTTTCCACCGAACACTCTGCAACTTCTACCAGGTTTTGTTCCACCACATTTACCTCATATTCCACAACAAAAATCCCTACAATATCAGAATGCAAGCTCCCCAAGACCAACAATATTACTGGCACAACCAATGCCCAATACCAATAATAATCTCCCTCTACCTCTTCACAATGTTGAGATGCAGGCCTTCCCGACATATGTTATTACTCTTTTTCCACTAGAGGAGATTCAACTAAGATCGGGAAAAATTTTGGATAGGTAGAGGCCTTCAGTAGTCATCCAGAAGGAAGAAGAAGAAGAAGAAACCCCCAAACAACCCACGGATGACACTAGGTGGGAAGATGTTATTATTCCTAAGGACCAAGAACCCAAGATTCCCCAAAATGAACCTTCACAAATTACGAAGGACCCTCCTTATCCAATAATATTAGTAATCGAGAAACCTACCACCCGACTGGAATTTGACATATTGAATGAATTGAAGAATATTTGTGTCAAGATTCCCTTGCTACAAGCCATTAAAGATATTCCAATCTACAGTAAGGTAGTCAAATAATTGTGTATTAAGAAGCCAGGTAGGAAGCAAAAGGACCCTCCTACAATACATTTGATAGGAGAACTTTCTGAGTATATATCAAAGAAGCCTAAGATAACGAAATATGGGAACCTAGGAAACCCCATAGTGACCATAAACATTAACGAAGTCTCCATTAAAACACTCTCATAGACCTAGGGGCAGCCATCAATGTTATGATCTCTACTACCTTGAAGCAACTACAGTTAAAACCTATTCTTAGACCTACCCCAACCATTTTGGAATTAGCATATAAGACCAAGGTTATACCTGAAGGAATATTGGATGATATCATAGTTACTTTAGCCTCATGGTAGTACCCAGTGGACTTTCTTGTCATCCACTCAAAGGATCCTACCAAAGTCCATCTCGTCATTTTTGGGAAGACATTGGTTAGCCACGGCTAATGCATTTATTGGCTATAGAGAGGGAGAAATGACCATCTCAAATGGACTTTCTATCCAGAAGATCACCATTTACCCTCCAGCTCAACCTATCATGGAGAATATATGGTGGCTTTAATTTCCATATGAGAATGAGTACTGGGAAGAACCTGTATTGCCAAGTGACCATGACTAGGCACTTCAGGAGCACACAACAAAAAAATGTACTAAACCAGTTTATTTATGTTATCACGTGTGTTGATTTTCCACAATCTTTTCCCCAATTTGAGTACATGTTTGGGGAATAATTTCAAGAACAATTGGACCCATCCATTTTTTCTTTGACATCTTTCATCTTCGAGATAGATGAGTCTGCCATGTCTTATACCATGCCATACGAGATTAGTCCAGGAAAATTTCTACATATAAACTCTGGGCTAGATGCAGACCAACAAAAATAGTTAGTAAGTATCCTTAAAGAACAATCAGGAGCATTCTCCTGGGAATACACTGACATGAAGGGTATACACCCTAACACATGCATCCATCATATATACACCCATGGGGAAGTAACACCTATTAGGAAACCACAGAGAAGGATGAACCCAACACTAAAGGATATATTCAAGGAGGAGATTCAAAAGTTATTAAATGTCGGATTTATTTATCCCATCTCCGACAATAAGTGGGTATTCCCACTTGTAGTGGTTCCAAATAAAGTGACCGGGAAATGGAGAATTTGTGTTGATTTTTGGGAGCTCAACAAAGCCACTCTAAAGGATTACTTTCTTCTTCCTTTCATCGACCAAGTGTTGGATACCTTATCTGGAAAGAAGTATTTCTCCTTTTTAGATGGGTACAATGGGTACAATCAAATTATCATATCACCCGAGGACCAAAATAAGACCACCTTTACTTGTCCTTGGGGAACCTATGCCTATAGGGTCTTACCATTTGGATTGTGTAATGCTCCTGCCGCATTTCAATGAGCAGTACCAGGGATGTTTTTTGATCTTATTAATGATTGTGTGGAGGTTTACATGGATGACTTCAAAGTATATGGAAATACTTACTAGAAAGCCTTAGATAACTTAGAAAAAGTCCTTATCAGATTCCAAGAAATGAACCTATCTCTAAGTCATGAAAAATGTAAAATGTTGTTAACTGAGGGAGTGGTTCTAGGACATCATGTTTCATCTGAAGGGATAAAAGTTGATCCTTCTAAGATTGAGGTCATTGTCAGACTTCAACCCCCCAAGACTCAGAAAGAGGTGAGAAGCTTTCTTGGTCATGCTAGATACTACCGGCGGTTTATTGAAAATTTTACAAATATGGTTGCACCTATGTTTGGATTGTTAATAAAAGATGTTGATTTTGTTTGGACTGATCAGTGTCAAACTGCGTTTGAAACCATGAAAGCTAAGTTGTATGTGGCACCAGTTATTAGAGGGTCCAATTGGACTCTCCCATTACACATATCCAATGATGCCTCTGACACTACAATAGGAGGATTATTAGGGAAGAAAGAGGACCAACAATCCTATGCCATTTATTTTGTGAGCAAGAAATTGTCCCCTGCCGAGTTAAACTATATGGTTACCGAGAAGGAATTCTTGGCAGTTGTTCATGTTATTAACAATTTTCTCCACTACATCACAAGTTACAAAGTATTTGTACATACAGATCATTCCTCCGTTATATTTCTCATGAATAAAATCATAACTAATGGTCGAGTGACTAGGTGGCTCCTGCTATTGCAAGAATTTAACATCATAGTTCTTGACCGACCTGGAAAGGAGAATTTGGTAGTTGATTTTCTTTCACAAATAAAAAATGAGGATGATGATATTCTTGTAGATGATAGTTTCCCAGATGAGCACCTTTTTTCCCTCTCTGTAAATACTCCATGGTTTGCAGATATGGAAAACTATTTGGCTACTAGGAAGTTACCGTCTCATTTGTCACCTCATGAAAAGAGTAAAATTATTACGCAAAGTGCCAATTACTCTTGGGTTGGTCATGACCTTTTTCGTCCACGTCCTAATTTTATTATTCATAGATGTGTCTAATAATATGAGGTACCAGAAATCCTATGAATTTGTCATGATGGACCATGTGGTGGCCATTTTTCTGACAAACGGACAACATATAAGGTGTTACATTCAAGTTACTATTGGCCTAGCATTTTCAAAGATGTTGCCAAGTATGTGAGGAGTTGTGATAGTTTCCAAAGGATAGGAAAACCTATGTCAACTAATGAAATTCCCTTACATGCCCAAGTTATGATAGAACCTTTCGAAAACTAGGCCCTTGACTCTGTAGGGCCAATTTTTCCCATGTCTCATAAGAAAAACTATATTTTTGTTTGTACAGACTATGTCACCAAGTGGGTAGAGGAAAAATCCCTATTTAGGGCTACAGAAAATCCATTGTCGAATTCATTTATGAAGACATCTTTACCCGCTTCGGTGTCCCTCGTGAAATTTTTACAAACCAAGGCACTTAATTCACTTCCAAGCTGATGAGAGATCTAATAGAGAAATATGGGATTAAACACTGCAAATATTCTCCATACCACCCACAAGCTAATGGTCAGGTAGAATCTATAAAAAAAAATTTGGAAGCTATCTTAACCAAGACTGTTCAATTACATCACCGAGATTGGGCTAATAGGATTCTAGAGGCTCTGTGGGCATATCATACCACATGGAGAAACACTATTGGACATACCCCTTATGAGCTAGTGTACGTAAAACAAGTACTTATACCAATAGAATTCCAAGTAAGGACCTTTCATATTGTTGCAGAATTGGGATTAAACTTAGATGAGGCTCAAAAGCAACGAGCCCTACAATTTAATGAGTTAGATGAGATCAGGTAAGATTCCATCCAACGAACAATGTTAGTCCAAAACTAGAGGAGCAAGTGGCATGACAAGTTTATTA
>SNQJ01S0026467.1:47089-87309 GCA_010110895.2 Picea sitchensis | reverse complement strand
GAATTGGGATTAAACTTAGATGAGGCTCAAAAGCAACGAGCCCTACAATTTAATGAGTTAGATGAGATCAGGTAAGATTCCATCCAACGAACAATGTTAGTCCAAAACTAGAGGAGCAAGTGGCATGACAAGTTTATTAAGAATAAACACTTCCAACCTGGTGATTGGGCTTTGTTGTTTGATTCTCAATTTAAAACCTTCAAAGGCAAACTCACCACCCGTTGGTTGGGTCCTTACGAGGTAGTCATTGTATATGACAATGGAGCTGTGAAAATCAAAACAATTGATGATGGACAAGTCTCCTTTGTAGTAAATGGACACTGACTCAAATTTTATCATAAGTCCATTTCCAAGGAAGACTTTCTACAGGTCATGTCAACTGACAAGGCATTGGCCTTAGTAGATGGGGAAGTCCCCCCTTGTTATTGAATGTTTTCTGAATTTTCTACTATACATATGTAAATAATTTTGAATTTTGTTAATAAGCAATTCTAGATATTTTTATAGGTATTTGTCTCACCAGGAGTAGACAGTTCAAGGAAATATAAAAGAAGGATTTTTCTTCAAAATATCACTATATTTGAACCTTTTTGTCTATCGAACATCAAATGAATAATGACTTGATGTAGTTAGCCATGTTTTTGCAAATATTTTCATCTTCTTGTTCCTAGGGAATTCTAAAAAAAACAATTGCTCTTGAAAACCTTCACCACTATATAAGGAAGTGATACCATAACCATCAAGCTTAGAGGTCTCTCATACAATTTTCCCAAGAAACCTGAGTAAGTGATTAAAGTATCTTTATTAAAAAGTAACAAGGAGGTATGATTAGCGGTTAGTCATGGAAACATCACAATAACTTACAAAATAAGAAAGTGAGTTGAGCCCAGAGATACCTTTATATTATTTCTCAATGGTACCATCCACTACACACTAAATAGCTTGATTATATCGTATCTTTAGATAGTCCACGTCCTCTTAAGTACCCCTTACATTAGGACAATCACTAAGGAATATAACGGAAAGTCATCCTCTAACATAAATGTCATCCCAATTGAAAAAAAAAGGAAAGAAAAGTTGCTTTCGGAGTTGTCCCCCCATATTCTTGCACAAAGCAATCTTATACTAAAATCATAAAAGATGGAGGGATAGTCTCTAAGGGTGTAAGAGGCTAACCCGCCAGGATACTGAACAGGTCTGCTGGCAGCGGGTACCGGCCTGTGGTATGACTAGGTAAACCTGCCAAAGTACCGAACAGGCTTGCTGGCAGCGGGGCATTCTACCTAGCGAGGATGATAATGTGACAAAAAATAAATAATGAATTTTAACTTGTTCTTATGTATGAAATTACTTGTAGATAAATCTGACATGAAGTATGTATGGTTAAGCTAAGGTTAATGAACTCCATAAAATTGTCACTGGGAACTAACTTTGAGACTATCTTGAAACTCTCTTTCCTACCTCTTCTTATCTATAGATAGGATCTCTTATCCTATAGGTGGGTCCATATTTTAATTGTCTCGTCAAAACAATCTGTGAAATTTATCTCTACACTTAACAAGATGTAAATCTTCAGCTATTGGGAGAACTGACTGGTTTCCTATATTTTTTATTGTGAGGTGTCACAATACTTAGGTGTGGAGGAGGGGTTCATGAGTTGACAAATGATAACATTTCCTAGAAGAAATAAATCTTTGGGAAAATTTATGTGTATTGTTTCATGATACCGGTTATTACATCAACAGTCATTTTATTTCTTCGAAATGCTAATTTCTTATGTGTTATAAATTGATGTACATATCCTTAACATACCATTTTATTGGCTTATCTTTGTTACGGGTTGTTCATTGAAGAATTAAAATTACATGTCTTATGCGAGTGGATTTAGTAAGCATGGTGGAAAAATCAACAATAATAGAACACTCTCCCTCTTCTCTTAATCATTATGACTGTCAAAACCATTTCAAGACTGCAGACTATCCATTACAGGAGGTGAAATGCATTTCGCATAGAGGTGCCATATGGAGTATTGTATGAAGTATCATATGAGGTTCCATATGGAGTGTCATATGAAGTGGCATATGAGGTGTTGTATGAAGTGTCGTAAGAGGTGTCAAACGAAGTACCATATGCAAATAAACACCAATAATTGCCCACAATTTTAGTTAACCAGGAATTAATGGCATTTAATTGAATTATTTTATGGCAATCAAGATCGAATGACGCAAACCTTAGACATTTTTATGATCAAATGTCTAAGTCAAAAGACTTGGGCATTGATATAACTTCGCATCATTATGATTTCCCCCAAAAAACATGCCTTCAAATTCAAATTCTCTCACACATGGCAACTCATGCGTGCATGTGTGCAACCAATTCCACCCTAGGTGCATTCAAAAATGGAATTGGGTTATCCCATTATTCCAATTCACCTCTATTCATTCCAATTCACCTCTTCCATTTGCATTCACCCCTGTTTTAAAACACACTCAGCCTTTGTTCATTTTATTCCTCTGATCAAATTGCGCTCAACCTCTGTTCAAATCGTTCCATTCCTTGGCTCGGTTGCACCCCCTTTCTCTGATAATTTCTCCCTCTGTCCATTTCTTCACACCATAACAATTCCAAAATAGTATGAACTGTCTTCTTAAGCAGAACTCTTCGCCATCCCTGAGTTTGCACAGTTCAAGGAAGTATTTCTGCACGCAGGTTAGGGGTCATTTTTGTCTCACTTGCAGGGCCACGACGATGGCATCTCAATGCAATTTTCCCTTGGTTTTGATGGGAAGACAGTGTGTGTGGGGTCTCTCACCTTTTGGGTCTGAGAGGAATCCATAGCTGCAGCCAAAAATCTTCCAAGAGTGGGAGATAAATGGTTTAAAAACCACCAGCTGTTGCGATCAAGCTATAACAGGGTTTTTAAGCCAGAATTTTAGAACATATCAGGAGCTAAAGGATACTCCAAGGAGTGGATAAATAGAAGCCAATCAACCCTATCATATTCATTACCAGGTGGATCACATGTGAAGGTAGATATTCCACCTTTAAAGCCTGTCACTTTCGATTGTTAGCTCACTTTCAGTTCAATAAACCATTGAATTTTCCCTTCTACTTTCTAAAGATCTTGGAGAAGATGTCCTCTMAATTAAGGAAGAATGTAATGAACCCCCAMAAMAACCTCTTTCMCCATGGCCTTATCAAACTCCTTGTTCTAGATGAAGTGGAAAAACAGGGGCAGACTTGGGATGAATTTATTTACCAATTTGCAAAACCTCACTTGACAATTAAGACTGGAAAAAAGACACTTGGTCTAAGGACTATTTCTCCATCCAAACCCCACTCTCCAAGGACTCCAAACCCTCCTGCACAAACCATTTCTTTACTGGAATAAAAATCCAAGAATCTTGTTGACCCCCCTGCATCCTCATTGGGTAAAAAGACCAAGAGTAAAGATCAAGGAAAGATTATTGCTAATATTCATATGCCTTCAATATCTCTTGATCCTACACCCAAAAATCTACAAGAAGTGATTCAACAAGACTTTCCTACATTTCCCACAAATAGGAGATGATATAATCGGTTTGATAGAGGACCCTTTCGAAAGAGTACCCAGAGCACAAGAGGAAAACCTTATGCAAAATCCCTGACCACTCTGAACCCTATCCAAGTGTCCTTCGATCTCGAGAGTCCTCACAAAAGACTTAGGGAAGTATATGTAGATGAATTGAAGTCTCAAAGGAAGACAAAATACGAACCTACTTCTCCTCATCAACACCCTATTACTCCTAACTCATTGATGTCTACCCCAGATCCTAAGAATGATAGGATTTCTACATCTTTCAAGGGATCTAAGCCTTCCTCCAAGATATCTGATCCTGATCCGACCATGGAGAAATTACAACAAGAGAATTTTCAGTTGTTGCAACAATTGGAAGATAGGAAGACTATGGACACAGATCTTCAGCATGATAATGTAGTCCTCCAAGAAAAGGTGAATTCCCTTCAAAGGTTGGTTGATGAGATGACCAAATCCAACCGCAACCTCAGGGCACAATTGAAGCAACACAAGAGCATAAGACAAAATATTCACGACAAGAAGGAGAAGATTCTAAAGTTGATCCTCCTCAACAACATTAGTCCTGAGGGGCAATTCCTTTTTGTTTGCAGAGGGACCTGTAAAATATTAGGTATGGTGGTAATGTTGGGCCCTTGATATGATTAATTTAATGATGTTAATTAGATCCTTTTTGGTCAAATATGTATATGCGTTTTCCTGTTTTGAAGAGTTTTGAAGAGATTTTGTGTTAAATCCATATGATTCATACCAGGTATGAATGATTCATGTTTTATGATGGTTTTGAGTGTAATTCAACATTTTAATTATTTTAGGAAACCAATTCACGTTTTGTGTGTCACAGGGAAAAATCGCAGCTCATTTTTTCATCCGACACTTCGTCCGGTACTCCATCTGTCACTCAGTCTAGTACTCCATCTGGCACTCCGTCCTGCACTAAAACCATGGGTGATTTGGCAGTTATCATATCGGCAGCCAGCGATGGGAGAATCAGAGACATGGTTTTTTCTTGTGCTCGTGGCCTCCAGCTACTGAGCTTCTGACAATTCGATTTCGATTGTTATGTTGGGTGATTATTGGCTCGCCTTGTTTCTAGAAGCCACCGACAGTTAGGATGCATTGAATGCGATTTTTTGTTTTTAGAGAAGGTCAACCCTTCCGGTGGTCGACCTCTCAGTTTGTAAACCTACAAATACCACCTTAGTGGTCAGAAAATTGTTAAGTAGAAGTTAGAGAGGAAAATACAGTTCAACTCTGTTTTTCTACTTTTCAGATACATTTTGCTAAAACTGTGTAAAGATTGCGTTCTTTATTTTAATGTTGAGTTTGTGGTTCACCTTTGAAGAGTAGCCATGACTTGCTGGGGGGGGGGCACCAGCATTCTGGGTGAACATATAATTAGTTTTCTTGTGAATTGAATAGTGTAGTCGTCAATTTATTTATTTCATGTACACGAGTTTTCATTATGCTTCTTTATTGTACAAATTGTTGTTTATAATTTAATCGTTTTTAGTTCAGTTTTACAGGTTATTGTGGAGGCTAGTGTTAGTATGCAATGAATTTTTAATTAGTAGGAGCTAGCTTGAAAGATTAGATACTAACCCCGATGTGTAATTAGATGATAGTTAGATTCTCTATATATGCTGAAATAGGATTTAAAACAGAGTTTTTAGTTTATGGTTTCTTTGACAAGTTTCAGTGGATGGATAGTTGCTAGTTTTAGTTTCCATTTTTAGTTCATTTATCTAATTGCCACTTAGTTTTTCTTATCTAAATTGTCATTTAGTTTGCTCATTTAATTTCTTATCATATGCTGAAATAGGAATAGAATTTAATATATGKTTTATGAGTATTTCCTCTTTTGCAATTTGTATTGTTAAAATAGAATTAGTTTASTTTACTTTATRCAATTTCCCTTTCTAGATTTAGGATGCAATTTTAAAGTTGATTATCAAGTTTAGTTTTCAATTATGAATAYAAGTAGTATGAATTTGCTTAATTAGTATAGAATGCAATTGAATTGAATAGAATAGTGTTTTTATACTGTTGATGATTAATGCATGATTGAATAATCACATGGGTATGAAGGATAGTTGATGTTGCTTCTATAATGGCTAAGTTCTCACTAGATTTCCTAATTCACACTTTTCACTTTGTTATATAAGTTAATATTGAGTTTGTCCCTATTGAGTTATCGTTAATTGTCAAGTGCCATCGTGATATCATAAGACACCGGAGACACTCACATAGCCATCAACACTATATTTGAGTTTTCTTTCTTTGACAAATTAGAGGATAGTTTCCTTGCTTTTGTAGATTAGAGAATAGTTTTCTCGCTTTGGTAGATTAAAGAACAATTTTATTTTCATAGATTAAAGAGTAGTTGTAGATTACTTTTATTATCATGATGCTTTGAATTTAGTTGATTAAGATTTTCTTTTATAAATTAGAAGTAGTTGTGAAGTTTAATGTAAGAATAGAGTTCGCTTGCTTATTAGCTTGATTAGTTGTTTATTGAGTCATTTTGATTAGTTTACTTGATGTAGAATTTATCATAGGTTAGTTAGTTGTTTCTTGCTTGTTTACTTGCTTTAATAGGGTAGTTGCTTGCTTGTCTATCTACTTGCTTTCATAGGATAGTTGCTTATTGAATTTGAATAGGTTAATTAAAGTAGTTTGTTGTTGTTATTTCTTATTAGGTAGATAGTTTGTGTTTGCTTATTTCCATGATTAAATTAATTTTCTTTAAGTGGGGTTTTCATTTACTTTCTTAGGACTATCCATCGGTCCTTTGTTCAAAAATTACTTAGGGTAAATAGTTTAAGTTTCTTGATAGGGTTTGATCATTAATAGCCTTTGCTTGAATAGATTAGTTCTCAAATAGACCATTTCCTTAGTTAGACTATACTACCCCTAGCCTTTCTGCCTTGGCACATATAGTGCTACAACTCTAAGTTTACTTACCCCGGTTTGACAATTTAATTGAGGTTTTTTAGTGTTTTTTTTAGTGCATATAAAATACCCATCAGTTGGGACACACAGGATACTACAAGAAATTTATCAAAGGATATGCGCAGATTACTGCACCAATGGAAAAGTTGTTAAGAAAAGATACAAAGTTTAAGTGGAATGACAAGTGCCAACACGGTCTGGATACCTTAAAGGAAAAGATGGTCACCACGCCAATATTAGTATTTCCAGACTGGGAGAAGACATTCCACATTCATGTAGACGCATCAGCCATAGCACTTGGATCTATCTTGGCATAGCCAAGAGAGAGAGACTTGGATCACCCGATAAAATTTGCAAGCAGAAAGTTATCCGACTTAGAACAGAACTATAACATGACAGAAAGAGAAGGCCCAACCATGGTCTATGCACTGTAGAAATTCAAACATTACTTATTGGGAAAAAAAATTAATATGTTCACATATCACTCAGCCCTGAAATACCTAGTCAACACGCCAATGTCGGGGGGGAGAATATGTCGATGGTTACTGCTATTTCAAGAATTTGACTTTGAAGTAATAGTTAAGCTAGGAAAATTGAATGCAGGACCTAACCACCTATCAAGAGTCACCAATGGGGAAGAACCTACAAACTTGGAGGACAATTTTTTGGATGCACAGTTATTCTTAGTACAGATTGTTGATGAACACTTCGTAGATATAATCTAGTACTTGAGTGTCGGTAATACGCCGCAATAATACAACACCATGTAGAAGAAAAACCTGGTAGTTTGTGCGACAGACTATCAACTGATTACAGGACACTTATACAAAATGGGCGCAGATAGCATCTTACAAAGATACGTGTTAGAGAAAGAAATACCAAGAGTCTTAGTAGAAGCTCATGAAGGAATAGCAGGATGGAATTATGCAAGCAAAGCTACCACGCAGAAGGTATTGCGTGCAGGACTATGGTGGCCAACAATTCACAAAGACTCGAAGGAGTATTGTAAAAAATGTGATGTCTATCAAAGGGTAGGTAAACCCAATGGAATGGATGAGATGTCATTATTACCACAAGTAACATTACAGGCATTTGATAAGTGGGAAATAAACTTTGTGGGACCAATCAACCCACCAGAAAAAAGAAGAGGAGCTAGGTACATTATCACCACGATGGAGTACCTAACAAGATGGGCAGAGGTCGCACCAGTAAAGGATTGCAGCGCAGGAACAACAGTGCACTTTTTATTTGAATAAGTCATTACTCGATTTGGATGTCCAATAATTTTTATGATTGACCAAGGCACACACTTTGTAAATAGCACCATCAGCGCGATGATTGAAGAGTTTGAAGTCCATTACCATAAGAGCACACCATATCACCCACTGGCGATTGGCACAGTAGAAGCATTCAACAGAATTCTAGAGAACGCACTGACAAAGATCTGTAATGTTAACAGGGACAACCAGGACCTCAAAGTACCAATAGTATTATGGGCTTACAAGAATACATGTAAAAAGTTGACAGGGAACACGCCATTTAAACTGGCTTATAGCCAGGAAGTAGTAGTGCCATTAGAATTTTTAGTACCAAGCTTGCGCGTAGCAGCCATCACACAAATGACAAAACGAGGCACAATACAGGAGAGACTAAATCAGTTATTGACCATGGAGGAAGACCGAATCTTATCAGGATTCCACCAACAAGTTTGGAAAGTAAGAGACAAAGCTTGGCATGATCGACACATCAAGAAGAAAACTTTCAAGGAAGGAGATATAGTATTGATGTATGACTGTAAATCATTTCAGCACCCAGGAAAGCTTAGAATGCATTGGTTAGGACCGTATGAAGTAAAATCTATCACAGATGGAGGAGTTGTACAATTAAGAGACTTATCAAGCACAGAACTCAGAGAGATGATCAATGGGAGCCGACTGAAGCTCTACAAGGACAATCAACCAGCCACCGCGCAGTAAAAATAAATAAATAATAATTAGTATATCAAAAAAGAACCAAAGAGGGTGCAGTGCACCAGAGGTAGAAAGGCTACACGAATTTAGAAACACAGATTCAGCGAGGAGAAGGATAACAGCTACATCAAAAGGGAAACAAGTAGGAAAAGGAAAGTCGGCAAAAGCAGGATGACATGACAGCACTAGGCGTAATTAAAGGACGGAAAGGACCAATGGGGTGCCACATTAATTGTGCCAACTGGATATGACAAGGAAGAGTAATGGAAAGTACGAAACAGTTGGAGGTGCATTGAACCTGTAATTAAGGTGTAGTAAACCCATAATGAAGGAAGTTTCGTCAACAAGCTTCATGGAAAACCCATACAACACACGGACGTGGGAGAAAATAGTTTATTCGAGAAAAGAGAGCAGAAAGAGAGTGACAGAGACTAGAACGCACAGAGTGAGTTCATGGAGGTTGCAGAGACCATTCGCATTTTGAAAATGTTCGACATTCACCGCAATAGCACCACCAAAGCAAGAAGAAGCAAGCCAGACCACCAGGAAAACCAGAGTTCAGACCAGTTCATGAGGATAGGTGGAAGAAGGTGAACAACAACCACTGGAGATCATTGATATTGATGAAATCCCATCCACAGACACAACACCGGTAAACCCTACACCTATACTGGAATAAATCCAATAGCCAGCACTGGAGGGTACGAGTCAGGATATACTAGAAAAATTATAGGAGCCACAGAACCAAGAAGAAGAAACCTTGAAGGAGGTGCAACCAGAGAACACAGAAGCAACTCTGAAATTCAATGGCACGACGTCAAATCAGGAAGCAACAATTGAGCCAGACAAATCTCATATGACCATATCAGACCACCCACAAGAAGGAACGGTTGAATATATCTCAGCCTGGCTGGAATGGTATACTAAGGAACAACTAGAATCCACTAGAACTTCAAGCCTGCCACCATCACCGAAGAAAGACAAGATACAGATACCTAGGTCACCTCGTAAGAAACCTACAGCAGAAATTGTTCTACCGCGCATACCAGATGGGGTACAGGTAGGACCAGATCTGTTGGGCTACATAGGGAAGCTCAAGTACTCTGACCATGATGTAGCAGATGAAGACAAGTTTCTAGAAATTGCAAAGAGGGTATTCGTACAGAGTACGGGCACAAATCCAGTTGGAGAACCGATCAATCAGCCACTCTAGTGGGCAACTGGGTTGGAGAAAACATGAATTTTAGGTATGTTGGACCTACCACATTTTGGCATAGGTTAGCATGCAACTGCATGCATAAAACAATTGTTAGAAGTTATGCATGGCGGGGACATATGGTTGGATAATCTCGTCTCAATAGATGTTGAGCTTATCGCGAAAATAACAAGGTTACCAATTCGAGGTATGGATCCCGCGTAGTTTCTATATGATAAATCTAGGGAGAAAACACTAGCAGAAGAGATGAAGAAGAAGTATGGCACCGACAGAGGGACAAGAGGGATCATCATAAAGAGGATCAATGATGCTGCAACAAAACTGGGAGCGAAAATATTGGCCTGTAAGCTACTAAGAAAATGACGCAGGGAGGAAGTCCCAACTGGAGTTGTCACAGTTGCAGCTCAATGCACAGAAGGCACCACAGTGAGCTAGGCACCATACCTCTTGAACTTATTCTTGTATGACTGCAAGGATGCACAGGATCTAGGAATAGAGTTTCACTACTCATGGTTGATCACATTGATAGCCTTCATGGGATAGAAAGAGCCAAGGTATGTAGTTTTTTTTACCAGACCCAAACCAAATCAAGGAGCGAGATATTTGTTGCTCAGAGCCAGGCCAAAGGATAGGAGAAAAAAGGTGAACAGGGCCATCTTTGAAGGATACCTACATGACCTACAGGAATCCATATCCAAGATGTGGAGAATCACACCAGAGGTTGTCGCGCGATATGGGGACATCGTCAACTTTAGGATCGCACGACATACAATGTGGATACAGGCGCGAAAGGATCATGATAAGAAGTGTCTACAAATGCACTATTGTATCATAAAGGGTGACATCGACATGGTCATCAGTGAATGGGACGATGAATGGAGGATTCTAGCCATCACCCAGGATTTTCCGAAAAGTAAAACAAAAGAAGAGGCAGGGCAGGGA
This sequence comes from Picea sitchensis, assembly GCA_010110895.2. Lineage (NCBI taxonomy): Eukaryota > Viridiplantae > Streptophyta > Pinopsida > Pinales > Pinaceae > Picea > Picea sitchensis. The sequence goes on along the minus strand of SNQJ01S0026467.1, from coordinate 76,655 downwards.
GAAACGCAACCTTTGGAAATCCAAGTGCCCAAGAGACAAAGAATGGGTCAAGGAAAGAAAACACAAACAAACGAAGGGCCAACGAAAATAGGGCCCCATAAGGGGAAGAAGGAGAGTACATAGTCGGCCAAGGAGCATCAAAAATAGGTTGAAGGAGCACAGGAGACCACCCCAAATCCCAACTCACAGGAACTAGGGGAAACCAAGGGGAACCAAGAGACCAACCACACAGATAGGAGGAGCATGCAAGAAATCGAAGGCACAAAGAACACTGCCAGACTATATGATCACAGATGACAATGGGGAAACGATAGCCCGAATGGTCCAGGATTTTCTATATGAGGACTTCAACCATGTTGCACACCACAGAGATAGGATTCAATAGGAGTTAGAAGACATATGACATCTCCTCAATAAAATCATAGAAGGGCAGACAGTAAGTAGCATGGGACCAGAACCATCATCACTACAAACATAAGAAAGAGTGCAATAGGAAGAACAAGAATCAGTCCAGGCGATACTACAACCAAACGTAACATTCTACTTCACCCCTAGTATATTCCACATGGACGAGATTGTGGGGAAGACACCCCTGAAGGACTTAATCCAAATCTAACTCATGTTGACGTGGATACCATTCGGGGTACTACACAGGTTGCAGGTTAGTGTAAACCATGAGGTATAGTCTCAAGCACGCACAGACTTAGTCGAGTTGAATCATGCAACAAAGAAGTGAGACGTGCTAGAAATAGTTTATGAGTAGGATAAATCTAAGAACCAGGAGGAAAGGGAGCGCATAAAAGGATTGGAGCAGAAAGTGGCAAGAACTTACGAGAATATTCCACAGGCCACACAGAGGGAGGATATCACAATAGCAGAAAAGATTGATCAGATTGCACAGGCAATTGATCAATATCATAAGGAGACCAAGAATATCCGAGAACATCTCACACTAACCACTCCACCAGCAGTTAAGGAGCAAAGGAAGATAGAAGAAACAACGCAAATTTAGGAGATAGAGCAGCAGGTTAGCACAACAACTGACTTTTTTGATAAAGCAGTGCAGCTTTGGACTAAGTTAAGGAGGATCAATAGGTCCAAAAGTGGGACAAGGAAGAGGAAAGGATAAACGCAGTGATCCAAGAGCTAAAACATAGGTAGAAGACAATGCCAATCATAGAACATGTCAAAGGGACGCAGGACATGAAGAAATTACAGTCAAAGCTTACCACTATGCAAATGCATAAACAGGAGCATCAGGCTCAAATGGAACCGCTACAAGAGCAGGTGGCAGAAGTCCTGGCACAAGAAGGAGAAGACAAGGCACATATATCAAAGACCCAGGGAGAATGCATGGAATTGATCAGTGAGGAAATTGCAGTCCAGATAGTGGACACACTCAAGGAGAAGACTGTGTAGGTGCAGAGATAGGTAGCAACACTCAAGGAAAAGTTCCAGGTGATCACCAAGGAGATTGAGGAAGCACACAGAGATTAGGTGGATCGAGATGAGACACATATCAGTGTTGGGAGCATGTTGGAGGCAAGGCAAGGCGGAAAAGAAAAACATTTTTAGGAAAGAAAGCATGCATGAGGAAAGCGACAGCTGGAAGGAAGCACAACATGCGCACATGCAAGGAAGACAACAACTAGAAGGAATAACAATACGCATGCATGGGAGGAAGACCTAACGACGATAGGGTTAAGTTTTTGGTAATGCATTGTAAACGTCTAAGGATCCAGAAGCATATAAATAGCGATATGTAGGTATCATAGAGGGTTTTCTTTTGTATTGTTTGGAATATTGCTAATGTAGTAGTACGCATGAGCTGATGCGATATGTAATGGTTTTGCTATATGATCTAGTTTGCATAAATTTTTGAGCTAGAGAAGAGGAAGGAGGGAAGATCTTGAGGGTTATATCGTGGGTTGTGGAGCCTAGTGCGATCTAGTCCACATCACACAGATCTTACCTGACTGAGAAGAATTGTAAGTGTACGGCGATGGAGATGCAGAACTATCATAATAAAAGAGTTGAGAGACAAATATTTGTGGATGTAGCCCCAAGTGGGGGTGAACCACGGTAATATCTTTGTTATGTGATGAACGCATGCATATATTTATTGTCTTCAGTAGTTAGTACTATGTTGAATGAATGAGTTATTATATTGCCTGCGTAAATACTGTTGCGATATTGAGGGAATAAGTTGTTGAATTTACTGCATAGTCGTGAATGGAAGTATGTTGCAATTACAAGTTATAATAATGGTTCAATGGTTAGCTCTCATATCTCATACTCAATCCTAGGCTGTAAACACCTGAGTCTCACAACCACCCATTAAAGCTATCTCGGGTGAGACTGCGCAGCACATCCTGTGCATTGTGTTACCTTCTGGTTTACTAGGAGGGCCAATAATTTTATAGGCTTTGTTGGAAACCCGAATAGAAATGAACCCTGGGTCAATAAACTCCGATCGTGTGTAGAAGAAGAATCAACCAACATATACTTAGATGCGGGAATTAATAAAAGATAGGACCTAACAATAAGGATGTAATTAATATGTTCCACATATAAGGGGATCATCAACAACACGGTTTACAACAATTAAATACCTCTCATGGAAAAAAGAATGACAAAACAAGCTTGTTAACCAAAGTGTGCACTTTAAAATCAAAATTTATGTAGATTGGTTATCATTTCGCCAATCCTATATAGTAGACTGATTACCAATATATATCTTTCGGTTGTCCTATCTTACTATCTATTGGATTCATGTCATGTATGAAGATAGACAATGAAAAAGGATTGCATCACTCTAGACAAATTGAGTTGGTGAGTAGAGACACAACTTAATTATATATGCAGACTACACTACAAGAAAAATACATGTAAGTATGTGTTGATGGGTCTAAATTTTCCCGACAAAAGCAAGGGGTACACCCTGGTACACGGTCCCAACTAGACTATGCAATGTTTGGACTACGAGTCCCATCCAGAATTTGGCCCGACTACCATTGATATTTTTTTTAGGGTTCTCTCCAGTTACGTATCATTTTACTGATGAGGGTGGATGATGAGTGGATATGAAATGAAAATATTTAGACGAAGACTATGTATGAAATGAAAACTAATCTATTACTAGTCTACTTTAACCTATCCTAGCTAGGAGCTAACTAAAGTAACTGGTGAGTTGAAAATGAAATTGAATCCTGCGTAAACTCCTACACATATAGTTGGAATAGAAGATTAGAATCAGAAACAAACGTGTACACATACATACAACTACATTAGTCCAGATTGCAGCAATGCACAAATTAAGAACTCAGAAATCTCAAGGCATAAGGATATTTGAAGAAACACTTAAAACTATAGAATATCGCATATTGCATAAGAATTAATCCATAAATAAACTAGAATTCTTACAGTCCATATGAACAACATTCATCTTCACTTGGCATAACTCACTGGCATATATGCATTAAATAAAAATAACATATTACCACTTCCTAAAAACTTAAACTTAGAGAAAATCCAATTTGGGATTTGATATACAAATTCCCTACTTACCTCCTGAGCATTCCACAAGGCATACAATCCCCAAATGATCCTCTCGAGTTTTCCACTATTCCTTCACAACCTTTCCAAATAAAATTCCCAATTATGATCACTTCTTCTACTTTCACTTTGGTCTCCTAGAGTGGGAAAATTCAAGGCCTTTTAGTTACTTTGGGGTCATTTCCCAACCTCCTGCAATTCTAGGAGACTATTGAAATTATTTATTGGGTTTGGAGGCACATTAATTCTCGTGGATTTTGGAGGCTTTTGGATAGATCTCGTCACTTTTTCCATTGTTTATTGTGAAACCATCATTATTTCCTTTTGCACCTTTTATTCCCTCATTGTGTTGGTGTCCTTTCATCCATATCTCCTCAGAAATCTTTCTTTCGATGCCTTTTTTTCTTCCTCATCATCCATAGAGGCCCATACCTTTGATTATTTTTCCTTTTGTTCAGAAAATTCCACCTTTTCATCCTTGAAGCTCTCCACTTCTTCTAACCCTTTTATTTATGTGTTTGTGTCTTCCAATTTCTTCCCCTACCCTTCCTTCCCATTGGATACTTCTTTCAATTCACTTTCATTCCTAGTTTTCCCGCTATTTAGTGCTTTAGGAATCGATTGGAATAAAGGGGGATTCAATGGAATAATTTTCTTTTCATCTTATTTCTTTGGTTTCCCATTTCCTTCCTCATCTTGATAATGTGCACTACTCGCCAATGCAAAAAATCTGTTATTTTCGAGCAAAGACACCAATTACGAAGGACCCTTGGAAGGCTTACCCATAGCAATAGCAGATCTAGGACCCAATTGCAATTAGGATCTCGTGCTAGAATTACCCCCTTTACTGAATTTTTTAGGAACCTCTTTCCATTTCTCTTTCACCTCTACATCAAAGTTTTGCTAGATTCTAGGTTTCTTGCAATCCTTAGGAAAGTGTCCATATTTGTGGCACACTTTGCATTTGAATGAGAGTATTAAAGCTACTGCAAATGCTTCCAATTGTCTAGCGAACTCATCACAACCTCGGGTAACCCTTTTTCCAATTCGACCTCTACATTGATTCTTGCACAAGAGAACATGTTTTCCCTTGGCTCTGCCCTATCAATGTATTTCCAGAGAGTGTTACCAGGTAACACCTCAGAGAATCAGTGCTCCAACAGTAAAGGTTAATATGCAGGAGTTACATCCAGACAGGTAAAACAAAAGGAATATCATTCTCAAGGTTAAAATCCAACGACCACCTATTCAAATACATACCTCTTTCTCCCATGAAATGCAGACTGATGTGGAAAATTAGATCTCTATCCTCTTTAGACTTGAAAAGGAATGCATTAAATCCTCTACCACAAAAAAAATTGATGCAAATTCCCTTTAATGTGGGTATTTCGAGATTCTTGTACCCAAGCCAACACAGTCTTCAGAGAAGTCTAAATCCGAATGAATTGGCCTACCAGACTTTGGTCGGCTAGAGCGAGGGATTTACATCAAGAAGATGTAGGCGGAAGCTTGGCTCCCGTAATGTAGATTTTCTGAGGTCCTATGAGCCTACCATCTCAAGTCTGTCCTTGGCCTTAGTATGTCTCTAAGTTTCAATTGTGTGGTTGTCTTCTCTTGTTGTTTTTAGGAAAGCAAACAGTCACCAAACTTTATGCTCAATATTTGATGATTAATTTCTCTTTTAAGGTGCCCTTGCAAGTGTTTTCTTTACCCAATGTTAGCACATGCAATATACATTAAAACAAACAAAACTACCTATAGATCTTGGACTTTAAAATGTTGATCTACACTTCTAAGAATGCATAAATTTGACACATATATTTTTGGTCAACATGACCCTAGAAAAACCCCCGCATGGGGAAAACTAGTTTGGAGCAGATATATATAGAAGGCCTCAAAGAAAAATGTACAACACAGGAAACATAAACAAGTGAACCTGGTACAATATCAACCACTCTCTGGTGCCTTGGAGTTCCTCAAATAATTTCCCACAATCCTTGTGAAGTAAGGTTCCACTCTCCTTGGTGAGTCTTTCTTCCTCTTGCTTGCTTGTATTTATCTTGATCCTTTTCTTTGAGCTTTCCTTTACCATTGAGATGGCATGATCCTTTAACCACTTGAATCTTGAGTGATCCTTTCCCTTTTCGCTTGAAGCTTGCGCCCTCTCTCTCAAAGTGCGCCATCCTCCAAGATGTGGTGTGCACCTAGCTTTGGTGTTCCCTCTCCTCTAGAAAAAATCTCCCACTGCATGTGCCCTTAGTCTCCTCACTAAACATCCCTCTCAACAAGTGCACACACCCTCACACAAATATCTTATGTAAATGGATGTGCCTCTCCTCAAGGAATGCACCAATGCTCCTCCAAGTGTGCCCTCTACCATGGAATGCGCCCTCACTCAAATGTAAACCTCCTCCTCCATGGAATCTCCTCCTCCAAGAAATGGAGCCCTCACCTCACTCAATGGGAAAAAACTCATGCAAATGCACCCCTATCTCCTCAAGAAGTGAGCCCTTGCTCTCCTCCTCTTCTCCTCTTCTCACATGTGAAGAATGAGCTCATAAATGCACTATACCCTGCTTTAGCCTCCTTTGGCCAAGCCCTAAAAGATCAATGGCCTAGATCCAATCTAGCCAAGTCTAATAAATGGGTGAGATATAATCCAAAAATCTCACTAAGGAACCCACTTTCCTTAGTTTCTTTATGTCTATTAATTCACCCACTTTGTGAATTAATTGTCACTTTATGACTTAAGTGACATATTTCACTTTTGACTTAAATCTCCTATGTCAAAGTGAAATTAGAATCATAAAGTAAAGTACAAGGGTAATAGTATCCCCCTTTGTGTTTAGAGACTCATAAACATAGGGGGACCACTTTCCAAGGTACCCAAATCTCAACACTCCCTCTTACCGAGGAAAGTACTCTTCACCACCAATCTCATCCGTGCAGAGGACATGGTTGCCTCCTGGAATATACTCGGTGAGTATGGTTGTACCCTGATCACTAAAAGTAGTCTTTGTCACAAATCTACTCAATCTGCGTGATCTATAAATGGAACTGACTCTCCATCTATCCAAGATCACCTAGATCTTTGCATCACACCAAAGATCTCCACCTTTATCTCCTACCAAGGATTTCCAGTTACTCTTAGCATCTCACCAAGAGTCACTCTCTTGGAATCTCACCTAAAGTCTCCCCCTCTTGGTATCTCACCAAGATTCATCAACTTGGCCTCTCGCCAAGTAACTTCCACCTAAAGTGAATCTAGAACCTGGTCTTCCCGTCTCATAAGCTAAGTGAGGCTCAAGCCTCTGTGGTGCCCTGTTGCTCCTCCTCATCAACCTATGATGCTCTAAAGTTGTAGCACCAACTCTTTGTCTACTTGACTGCTATGAAACTGTAGCTATCTTGGGTGGACCAGTCACCCACTCTGAAGATGTCCAGGGACACTGAGTCTGATCTCCCTTTGAGTCACCGTTGTGAGTCAATTGGTCCTCATGAACTCTATCATCCCATATAATTTTGGATGGTGTAACAACAGACACAATAGTCACAAAATCACACTCTCTCGCAAAATTCTCATTGATTGTCATTGTTGACCCACCCTGTTGCTTCTTCTTATTCTTGGGACATTATCTTGCATAGTGACCCATCTCTCCATGATAAAATAATCTCACTATGCTCATGTCTCTCTTCTACCCACTGTTGTTGCTCTCTCCTCCCTATGGTGGGGCCCCAAACTTGGGACCCTGCTAGCCTCCACAGTCGGTCTTGTTCTTTCCCTTTGTCCAAGGATCAAGGTCCTTAACACTTGGAATTGACTCCTCCTATTGTTGTCTAGAAGCATTTGTCACTAGTCTAGTCTCCTCCTGAACAAATTCATCCCACATCCTCTCCCATGTAGGCATAACCTTCCTGGAAACAATGTCATGTATGAATGGACCTCATGGTTTGGTAAAGCTGTTCAAATCTGTCCTAATCCACCACCTCTCCGACGGCTCCAATCTTGTCTCTTATCTAGGTGTATCTACCAAGGAATGAAGTAACTGACTCATCCTCGAGCATGTGAAATCCCCTCAGTTGATCATGAAGAACCAACTTCTGGTTCTCATTAGAGATCATGTACAAATTACAAAGATCTGCCCACGTATCATATGCATAAGTCTTCCCAGTCAAATGGGGAATAATATGATCTCGAACTGCATCAAAAATGGTCCTCTTTGCCTTATTGTTCCTCTTCCTGAAATATTCCAACAAGACTGGGGCAGTAACAGGAAGAACCAGAAAGGTGCCTCAACTATATCCCATAGTTCAAGGTCCTCTAAGACAAAGATGATCCTCGCCTTCCAAGGTGACCAATTTCTATCCCCAGCTAGCATGTCCTCCACACGCATATGAGATACTGACATGTTTTTCAAACTGCACTCACTTTGATGCTCCAAATGAAAAGGAACGTTGCCTCACTCATGTCAACACAGGTGTGAAAAGAGGCAAGCGAAAACCCAACCTCATTCCTAGAAAATAGGTGTGAAAAGAGGTTATACACTACAACCTCACTCCTGTCCACACATGTGTGAAAATAGGTTGTCCACAAGTTGCAAAAATTAGCCCAACAAATCTTCCCACAATTGTCCACAAACACTGTCAACTAGCTATCCAAAATCTTCCATGAGTTGCCCAACTGACACTAAATGAGAGGTACCTTCAGATATGAAATTTACTTACTGTTTTGGACTGTAAAATTGCTGTCCAAAAACAACCAACATATCTGATATAAAACCTCACAAAATTGCCCACAAAAGTGCTCCAAAATTAGAAAGTCTAAGCTATTGATGATTGCAACTATGTGAGACATTCTCCAGCTTACAAACCTATGATATGTGGATCATTGTAGATATGTGAGTCTTTCTCCATGTTACAAACCTGAGATAAATCCCTTAAGAAGGGTATATGGTTCCTACCTGAGACAAAGTTGGAACGTAGAGATGACGTCCTCCATTCAGAGAGTTGAGAAGAACTCCAAATAATTATCCAATGGGAAAAGAAATATGTTGAGTTAGATGTGCATGTGGTTGAGCACAAGGTGAACATATGAAATCCCAAAGTGTTGGTTGCATCATCATGTGAACAGAAATGAAGATGATGTATTATCCTCCTTTGTGCAGGAGATTTGACGAGAAACTCCAGATGATTCTCCTGTGTGAGGTAGTGCGAAAGAATATCTATAGAGTGGATGTGCATGTGGACGAGCACAGGTGAACGTCTGAAGATCTATTTCTTCTGTGTAATGTAGTGAGCCAAAGATATGGACATCCCTTTGGATGTGCCCCTAGTAGATGAGAACTAGTGGGTGTACAAGATCCTTTGTTATATTGTTCAAGATTCAGACTTTCCTATAACTCTAATTATAATGTAAAGGGTACAGGTCGGCCCTACCTTAATGTGACTAGTAATTAATGTAAAAGATAATTAATCTGGTTAATATTAATTATATTATAAGCTAAGTGAGGTTGGCCCTGTTGTGCCAATAGAAACTTATGTTGACAGGTTTAGGTTAGTATAAGTAAAGGTAAATTCCCCATTAAGGAAACATATCTTTCATGTGAGTTTGGAAATTTCAGCAATTACACTTCTTTGGGAAAAGTGCACACCTCTCTTGGGCGCTATAGTTATAAGGTTTGAGAACCCTCTTATGTGCTAGGGTTTATCTTGGTGGTGAAGGTCTTTCTCTTGAAGAATATAGCAAAGGATTTGGCTGGGTTTTCTTCCCTTGTTGAGAAGAGTTTCCCAGGATACTTCTTGTGTTCTTGTGCATGGTGCTTCTTCTTGTGATCTTGGTTGCTGCAACATTTATGGTTATAGTTTAATTCTAAAAATGGAATGAATTTCATGCCTAACCTAGATTATTGAAAAAGCAACATAAGACACCTTTGGCTCTGATACCATGTAGATTTTCTAAGGTCCTATGAGGCTACCATCTAAGGTCTTTCCTTGACCTTAGTATGGCTCTAAGTTTCAACTGTGTGGTTGTCTTATCTTGTTGTTTTTAGGACAGCAAACAGTCACCAAACTTTATGCTCAATATTTGATGGTTAAGTTCTCTTTTAAGGTTCCCTTGCAAGTGTTTTATTTACCCAATGTTAGAACATGCAATATACATTAAAACACATAACACTACCTCTAGATATTGAAATTTAAAATGTTTATCTACACTTCTANGTCACTTTATGACTTAAGTGACATATTTCACTTTTGACTTAAATCTCCTATGTCAAAGTGAAATTAGAATCATAAAGTAAAGTACAAGGGTAATAGTATCCCCCTTTGTGTTTAGAGACTCATAAACACATGGGAACCTTTCCAAGGTACCCAAATCTCAACACTCCCTCTTAACGAGGAAAGTACTCTTCACCACCAATCTCGTCCCTGCAGAGGACATGGTTGCCTCATGGAATATACTTGGTGAGTATGGTTGTACCCTAATCATTGAAAGTAGTATTTGTCGCAGATATGCTCAATCTGCGTGATCTATAAATGGAACTGACTCTCCATCTATCCAATATCACCTAGATCTTTGCATCACACCAAAGATCTCCACCTTGATCTCCTACCAAGGATTTCCACCTACTCTTGGCATCTCACCAAGAGTCACTCTCTTGGAATCTCACCAAGAGTCTCCCCCTCTTCGTATCTCACCAAGAGTCATCAACTTGGCCTCTCGCCAAGTAACTTCCACCTGAAGTGAATCCAGAACCTAGTCTTCCTGTCTCAGAAGCTAAGTGAGGCTCAAGCCTCTGTGGTGCCCTGCTACTCCTCCTCATCAACCTCTGATGCTCTAAAGTTGGAGCACCAACTCTCTGTCTGCTTGACTGCTATGAAACTGTAGTTATCCTGGGTGGACCAATCACCCACTCTGAAGATGTCCAGGGACACTGAGTCTGATCTCCCTTTGAGTCACCATTGTGAGTCAATCGGTCATCATGAACTCTGTCTCCCCATATAATTTTGGATGGTGTAACAACAGACACAGTAGTCACAAAATCACACTCTCTCACAAACTTCTCCTCGAATTCTATCTCCTCGATTGTCATTGTTGACCCACCCTGCTGCTTCTTCTTCTTCTTGAGACATTATCCTGCATAGTGACCCATCTCTCCACAATAAAATAATATCACTATGCTCATGTCTCTATTCTGCCCACTACTATTACTCTCTCCTCCCTATGGTGGGGCCCCAAACTTGGGACCTTGCTGACCTCCACGGTCGGTCTTGTTCTTTCCCTTTTTTCAAGGAGCAAGGTCCTTAACACCCGGAATTGACTCCTCCTACTGTTGTCCAGAAGCATCTGCCACTAGTCTAGTCTCCTCCTGAACGAAGTCATCCCACATCCTCTCCCATGTAGGTATAACCTCCCTAGAAACAATGTCGTGTATGAATGGACCCCATGGTTTGGTAAAGCTGTTCAAATTTGTCCTAACCATAGAGTTGGCATCCACCACCTCTCTGACGACTCCAATCTTGTCTCTTATCTAGGTGTATCTACCAAGGAATGAAGTAACTGACTCATCCTCGAGCATGTGAATGCCTCTCAGTCGATCATGAAGAACCAACTTCTGGTTCTCATTAGAGCTCTTGTACAACTTGCATAGATATGCCCACATATCATATGCATAAGTCTTCCCAGTAAAGTGGGGAATAAAATGATCTTGAACTGCATCAAAAATGGTCCTCTTTACCTTATTGTTCCTCTTCCTGAAATATTCCAACAAGACTGGGGCAGTAACAAGAAGAATCAGAACAGGTGCCTCAACTATATCCCATAGTTCAAGGTCCTCTAAGACAAAGATGATCCTCTCCTTCCAAGGCGACCAATTTCTATCCCCAGCTAGCATGTCCTCCACACACATATGAGATACTGACATGTATGTCAAACTTCACTCACTTTGATGCGCCAAATGCAAAGGAACCCTGCCTCACTCATGTCAACACAGGTGTGAAAAGAGGCAAGTGAAACCCCAACCTCACTCCTAGAAAATAGGTGTGAAAAGAGGTCGTACACTACAACCTCACTCCTGTCCATGCATGTGTGAAAATTGGTTGTCCACAAGTTGCAAAAATTAGCCCAACAAATCTTCCCACAACTGTCCACAAACACTGTCAACTAGCTATCCAAAATATTCCATGAGTTGCCCAACTGGAACTAAATGAGAGGTACCTTCAGATCTGAAATTTACTCACTGTTTTGGACTGTAAAATTGCTTTCTAAAAACAGCCAACATATCTGATATAAAACCTCACAAAATTGCCCACAAAAGTGCTCCAAAATCAGCAAGTCTAAGTTATTGATGATTGCAACTATGTGAGACATTCTCCAGCTTACAAACCTGTGAGATGTGGATCATTGTAGATATGTGAGTCTTTATCCATGTTACAAACCTGAGATAAATCCCTTAAGAAGGGTATGTGGTTCCTACCTGAGACAGAGTTGGAACGTAGAGATGACCTCCTCCATTCAGAGAGTTGAGAAGAACTCCAAATAATTATCCAATGGGAAAAGAAATATGTTGAGTTAGATGTGCATGTGGCTGAGCATAAGGTGAACGTATGAAATCCCAAAGTGTTGGGTGCATCGTCATGTGAACAAAAATGAAGATGATGTATTATCCTCCTCTGTGCAGGAGAGTTGACAAGAAACTCCAGATGATTCTCCTGTGTGAGGTAGTGGGAAAGAATATCTATAGAGTGGACGTGCCTGTGGACGAGCACAGGTGAACGTCTAAAGATCTAGTTCTTCTGTGTAATGTAGTGAGCCAGACATATGGACATCCCTTTGGATGTGCCCCTAGTGGATGAGCACTAGTGGGTGTACAAGATCCTTTGTTATATTGTTCAAGATTCAGAATTTTCTATAACCCTAATTATAATGTAAAGGGTACAGGTTGGCCCTACCTTAATGTGACTGGTAATTAATGTAAAAGATAATTAATCTGGTTAATATTAATTATATTATAAGCTAAGTGAGGTTGGCCTTGTTGTGCCAATAGACACTTATGTTGACAGGTTTAGGTTAGTATAAGTAAAGGTAAATTCCCCATTGAGGAAACATATATTTCATGTGAGTTTGGAAATTTCAGCAATTACACTTCTTTGGGAAAAGTGCACACCTCTCTTGGGCGCTATAGTTCTAAGGTTTGAGCACCCTCTTCTGTGCTAGGGTTTATCTTGGTGGTGAAGGTCTTTCTCTTGAAGAATATAGCAAAGGATTTGGCTGGGTTTTCTTCCCTTGTTGAGAAGAGTTTCCCAGGATACTTCTTGTGTTCTTGTGCATGGTGCTTCTTCTTGTGATCTTGGTTGCTGCAACATTTATGGTTATAGTTTAATTCTAAAAATGGAATGAATTTCATGCCTAACCTAGATTATTGAAAAATAAACATAAGCCACCTTTGGCTCTGATACCATGTAGATTTTCTAAGGTCCTATGAGGCTACCATCTAAGGTTTGTCCTTGACCTTAGTATGGCTCTAAGTTTCAACTGTGTGGTTGTCTTCTCTTGTTGTTTTTAGGACAGCAAACAGTCACCAAACTTTCTGCTCAATATTTGATGGTTAAGTTCTCTTTTAAGGTGCCCTTGCAAGTGTTTTATTTACCCAATGTTATAACATGCAATATACATTAAAACACATAACACTACCTATAGATATTGAAATTTAAAATGTTTATCTACACTTCTAAGCATGCATAAATTTGACACATAGGCCTGGAAAACCCCCCAATGGGGAAAACCAGTTTGGAGAAGATATATATAGAAGGCCTCAAAGAAAAATGTACAACTCAGGAAACATAAACAAGTGAACCTGGTACAATAGCAACCACTCTCTGGTGCCTTGGATTTCCTCGAATACTTTCCCACAAGCCTTGTGAAGTAAGGCACCCCTTGCCTTGGTGAGCCTTTCTTCCTCTTACTTTCTTGTCTTTATCCTGATCCTGTGCTTTGATATTTCCTTTACCATTGATATGCCATGATCCTTTACCCACTTGAAGCCTGATTGGCCCTTACCCTTTTCCCTTGAAGTTTTCACCCTCTCTCTCAAAGTGCACCCTCCTATAAGATGTGATGCAAACCTAGCTTTGGTGTTCTCTCTCCTCTAGAAAAATTCTCCCACTGCATGCGCCCATAGTCTCCTCACTAAAGATCCTTTTCAACAAGTACACACACCCTCACACAAATCTCTCATGCAAATGGGTGTGCCTCTCCTCAAGGGACGTGCCTATGCTCCTACAAGTGCACCCTCTACCATGGAATGCACCCTCACTAAAATGTAAGCCTCCTCCTCCATGGAAGCTCCTCCTCCAAGAAATGGCGCCCTCACCTCACTCAATGGGTAAACCCTCATGAAAATGTGCCCCTATCTCCTCAATAAGTGTGCCCTTTCTCTCCTCCTTTTCTCCTCTTCTCACAAGTGAAGAATGAGCTCATAAATGCACTATACCCTCCTTTAGCCTCCTTTGGCCAAGCCCTAAAAGATCAATGGCCTAGATCCAATCTAGCCAATTCTAATCAATGGGTGAGATATAATCCAAAAATCTCACTAAGGAAACCCACTTTCCTTACTTGCTATATGTCTATTAATTCACCCACTTTGTGAATTAATTGTGACTTTATGACTTAAGTGACATATTTCACTTTTGATTTAAATATCCTATGTCAAAGTGAAATTAGAATCATAAAGTAAAGTACAAGGGTAATCAGTCTCCCCTTTTGTGTTTAGAGACTCGTAAACACATGGGAACCACTTTCCAAGGTACCCAAATCTCAACACGTAATTTCCTTAGAATTCTTCAAAAATATTGTAGCTTGATCTTTGGAAGTTTTGGCATAGGCCTTCACCATTTCCTGAAAGGTGATGGCTTCATCATCAAGATGGGGTTTCACCCTCCATCCCTAGGATCCATTCTCTAGAAATTTCAATCTAGGGTTCCTTCCAATAGAGCTCAACAAAATGATGATCAAGAGGTTGGTGAAAAGTTTATCTGAGCCTCCATAGGACACCAACTTATCAAGTAACAACAAAGATGAGGATGGAAGCAATGCAAGTATGAAGTTTAGTTATACTATATTGCATATTTTCTAAAAGAATTAGGTAAGAATTCAGTTTGTCATGAATTGATATCATAAGTTAATAAGTCTATGTTTTTTAATGCATTTGTGTGTATGATTCCTATGTGGCATATGGTCGAGGAAAACTACCTTAGGGATATGATATTGTTATAAAATCAACTATGCATTCGTATAAGATAAAATGGCATGTCAAGTTGTATTGGTTATGAGTTAATAACCAAGGCATGTCAAGAGTTATAATCATGTTATAGAAGTGAATTCCAATAGAGTTATCCATGTGTGAGGCCATAATGTTGTTGGATATGGAAAGGCTATAACGCTACACAAGTGTCCAATGGTCTCCCTACTTTTATTGGTATCTTGGATTGTAATCTTCTTCCCCACAGTAAGAGAACCATCGGACGAGAGGGTTTCCTAAGGGACCATGGAGTAGACAAAGGAAATGCCTTATGGTATGACTAAGGGATTGTTTAGTAGATAAAGTGTATATTCTTGATGTTGTGTCAAGCTGAGGAAGAAGGTGTCTAGATGGTTGAGAAAGTATTGAGGAGGTGGATGGATGATGTGTCAAATCATTGGCTAGACCTTCCAACTCATCATCCTATAATATATAGCATAAGATTATGGTATTCTTGAATCAATGCAAGGATGCATTGAGTCGATGTGTATGAATAAATTATGTAAGTGTGCAAGTTGTGGTTATGCATACTTATATGTTGGCATATAAGCTTTCATGGATTGTGTGAATGCATCTTAAGAATGCATGATTGTGTCATATCTCATTGTAGATAATGTCATTACAACTGAAATGATAGAATTATTGATAAGTCATGAGTTTTGAGATCATTTCAGGAGTTTTTGTGGGCGTTTCAGTGTAAAGATAGTATGAAAAAATAGAAACATTAGAATGGACCACAAGAAAACTCTGTCAATAGAACAAAATTATGGAAAATGATGATTGTTGAGATATGGAAATCAGAAGAAGAAGGTGATTGTGATGACACTATAATCTTGTAAATGCCACAAGTTATTAATTGATTTAGAGGTTGTCAATGGATGCTTCGTAGTAAGTTGGCGCTCTTCTTGTGCATGATAACCTTGGCAAGATGGATTGATCGAGGGACTGTTTAATAGAGAAGGGCATGTTTGAGCTTGGAATGGTTAGTGCAACAAGGAAGAGGTTACTTATATGAATGTGTTATGACAGATTTATGTGACATGATGGTTGGAATCAAGAAGGGTGTGCCAGAAAGGATGGTGAGTTGAACTGGTTAAGCGAAGAATACACTTACAAATAGTTATTTGGTTAAATTTCATACTTATTTTGTGTTATATATAGTGTTTCATACATTTTGTGTTTTATATATTTTTGTGTTATATCTATATATATATATATAAGCTAAAAATTAGTAGGTTATCAAGGTAGTGAAATCCAATGCAAGTGCATTGTACAAGATAGTCAACCACTATGCAAATTTTCAAAGAAGAGGACAACAGTTTAGATGCAACTGAAGAATGAAGAAGCAACATGGGAGTTGGAGGATTCAATGTGGGAGGCATATCCCCAGTTGTTTTGAAATTTTTATGTAAAAAATTTATTGTACATTAATAATGGTGGCATGCACCGAGTCACAATGCAAAATTTAGAGGGAGGGGGAATCTAATACCTAGTTTTCATCCATTGTTAATTTTTTTGTATATACATGATGAATGGTTATAATCTAAATCATGTTATTTGTAACCAAACATTGAATATTAATAAAAAATACATCATTTTGTAGAAGTGAAGGAAAAAACAAAAGGGGGATATGATCACACAAGAGGTGAAAGACAATAGGGATTAGTAGGCAAAGGAAAGGACCTTAATAAGTGAGTTAACCCAATCTTGTCAAACTTAATTATGTAATTGATTATTAACTAATTGTTGTTTAATTAATCCTTGGGGTGGATTAGTGCATGAAGGTGATATGTGGCCCCTTCATGCCATGCAATTAAAATTGTACCTTTACCATGCAAGTGAACTAGTGTGATTATTGTGGTTGTTTGATTTTGACAGTTTGAGAGGGAAGTTTGAATAAGGATTGTCATTCAATTATAAGAGAATTGAACTTACCAAAAAATTGGGAATTCACCCTGCAAACTATCATTCATTTGGGGAATCAAGAAAATTGACCAAGAGAAAACTATTGTGTGTATATTGAATTAAAATTGTGAAAGCTACAACCATGAATTAATAGAGAATTATGGTCGTATATAATGATATTGGTTGTAATTGAGGAAATTTAGCTACAATTGATAATTCCCTAGAATCCCAGTAGTAATATTTCTTAGCCAACCTGTGTTAGGGCCCTAGAAGGAAGTGGCATAGCCCAAGGGATGGCTAAGCAGAGAAGGGGATCATATTCCTTGGGTTGTGCAAGATGATGGGGAAGAGGTTGTTGGATTACTGAGAGAGGGGGTGAATCAATAATAGAGCAATATATCCTTTGAAACCACAAAATTCAAGTGTTATATCAATGTAGCATTATCATCAAATAGTTGCAGAGTAAATAAACAATGAAAAAATGAGCAACCTTACACATACACAATACACCAGTGTTTTTACGTGGAAATCCAAAGCGGGAGAAAACCACGGAAATTTTTTTCTTATATGTCTTTAAGAATTACACTCATTGGAAGCACCAACTACCTTTGTTTTCCAGCTCCAACTGGAAGGAGTCTCCAACTCCCTAGTTTCTCATGCTATAGCCTGAGGGAAAATCCAACTCTCCAATTCTTTGGCTACAACCAGAAAGAGGATACAACCCCCTATGTTTTCCGGATACAACCGGAAGGTGGCTACAATCACCTGTCCTTGCCCCATCCAACCTCCCTAGAATAAAAGTAGAATGATGGAACCACTATCACACTATCACTGTGAGATATATTGATGTAAGCCTATACCAATCAACCTGTAATCAACCTGTACCATAAAAAAGTGCATCAACCATGCACCAACCTGTACCAAACAACATGTAATCATCATGTACCATAAACAAGTGCATCAACCATGCACCAACCTGTACCTCGACCTGTAATCAATCTGTACCATAAACAAGTGCATCAACCATGCACCAACCTGTACCTCAACTTTTACCATCAACGAGTGCATCAACCATGCACCAAATATGTATCAATCATGCATCAAATACATATAAACTATGACTCATCAAGATGTACCAACATCATCAACTATACACCTCATGTATGTGTCAACTCATCAACTACTTGTATCGACCATGTACCCAACGTGTACCTCAACCAAAAGCTCTCATAAATTTCATCATCCAAATATAATTTGTAACTCTGTAATAGAACTGGTGTATATGATCACATACCTGCAAACCTTCCTTAACTTTAACAACAAGAGACTAGCATTTTCATCAAACTTTACTTTAGTATCACGTGACTAATTTTGGATTAGTCAACAACCCTAACTTGCAATAATCATAACTATGTACATGTAATGAATAAAGATCTGAAAATGGTACACAATGTTCCTCAGTGTCTTTTATGAAATTCCTCCAGATTTCACTACTTGGAACCTCTCAAAAAAAGAGTTACAGAAAAAATGGGATACCTTGTTGAATTCTGGCTTATTCTAGAGATCGAACTTGTAGAGAATGCCCTGCATGGAATATTTGTTGTATATATTTGAAAATGGTTCAAAACATACTACATACTGTACTATAACCAATACATTTGGTATTACTAAATTTGGATATGTTATGAAAAATTTATGACGTTTTTACCCGAAACACTTATTTTAGACTAGTTTCAGGACTAGCCACAAACCCTATTTTCCACGAAGTGTAACTCCAAAAATACAATGACCCACAAGTGAATTTTTTATCAAAACTACTTGGATATGTTTCCTCAACAGCCTCCCAATTTTACGGTCTAAATCATTCTAGAAAAAACGTTATTGGGAAAATGGTGAGATGACATGTAAATAACATGCCTTAGAAAGCATCATCAAAAGAATTTATCCTCCCTTGCATTTTGGCCTTCTTTACTTCATCTTCCCTCTGAAATTCAGCTTATATATCCTTTGGTTACCTCAGTCACTTGTAGATATTCAATATACTCAAGTGTGATTAAAATTAGATACCCTTGCCTCTTATTTATACTTTTATATAGCTTCCTCAAGGGGTTACCTTCTAACCATATTAAACCACTTTCCTTATTTTAGGGATAACCCACTTATAACCACTTGTCCACTTAGTAATTTCTCCATTAACTTTATTATTTAAATAAATAAAAAATTATCCACTTTGACTTATAGTACACTCATCACTTCACTTTATTATTTACCTTCTAAAATCTCTTAAACGACTTTCCTTATTTTAGGGCTAACCCACTTCTAACCACTTGTCCACTTAGTAATTTATCCATTAAATTTATTATTTAAGTAATTTATTTTGTATCCACTTTGACTTATAGTACACTCATCACTTCGCTTTATTATTTAAATCATTTCTTCTTTGCAACCACTTTGACTACTTTGACCTTTTGGGGCTTCTAGATGACTCATGAGGGTTCTCCAACTTCACATGGTCATAACTCTCTAACCATGAGGATTTATGTGACGTTCCACATACCACCGGAAATGACATGACATGTACTATCCATCTAGAATGTCCTTACCTGAAAATATATCAAAAATCGTACCATTATCCATCAAGCAAACCTAGATCCATTACCCAAACCTTTGTGCTACTGTAATTTTCTACTGGACTTTCTTCAAGGGTTGAAATCAACGAAAACCAACCCAATTAACCAACAATATCTCACTTTGGCATTGATGACAACACTCTGATGTGATACTGAAGTCATATCACTCATGCTCTCCCTATGACCATCTCTCCCCCTTGAACGATGCCTTTGTGCTCTGCATCTGATAAATCTCTCCCCCTTTGTCATCAATGGCAAAGGTATCTTTCCATCCGGGGTTTCTCCCCCTAACTGAACTATCCTTGGGGATACTCCCCCTGACTGAAATCTTCCTAAAACGGATCTCCCAACCTGAATTGTCCTCTTTATGGTGCTTCCTCTTGTAAATATAAGACATATAAGATAAGCATTCAAAATAATTCATTTTGGAATAGAAATTACTCCAAGTTTGTGGCAAAGATACTCAAAGGCTTCTCTTGGAAGAGGTTTTGTAAAAATGTTTGCCACTTGTTCCTTTGTGGCCACATATTCAACTCTAATGTTCTTCTCTGCAACTTGTTCCCATAGAAAGTGATACTTTATTGGAATGTGCTTTGTCTTGGAGTGCATAATCGGGTTCTTTGAGATATTGATGGTTCTTGTATTATCACAATAGATTGGAATGGGCTCATCATACCAACCTGTATATATGTCAGAGTTTGTTTTATCCATAGAACCTGTGTACAACATGTTGCTGCTGAAATATACTCTACCTCGGTTGCAGATAAGGATATTGATGATTGTTTCTTTCTTAGCCATGATACTAAACACTCACCCAAGTAGAACGTTGATCCATTGGTTCTTCGTCGGTCATTAATGCAACCTGCCCAATCTGCATATGTGTAGGCAATAAGTCATAGATCATTTCCTTTTGGATACCATAATCCAAACTCTTATGTTCCTTTGAGATATCTAAAAATTATCTTCACTGCAAATACATGTGATTCATTAGGTGTTTCTTGAAATCTCACCACCTGTCCAGCTTCCTGCATTACATCTGGTCTGGATGTTGTCACATACAGTGATATACCAATCATTGACCTGTATTTCCTATGGTATGTAAACTTTGAGTTATCATCTTTGCTCAACTTGCAATTGTTTTGCATATGAGTGGTAATTGGTTTGCAATCTTCCATTCCTAACCTCTTTAGAATTTCTCTGATATACTTAGTTTGAGAAATAAAAATTCCTTGGTTGCTTTGACATATTTGAAGACCCAAAAAGAAGGATAGTTTTCTAAGTAATGACATTTCAAATTCATTATGCATATCCTTTGCAAATTTCTGGCTTAACCTCTCATCATTGCTTCCAAAAATAATATCATCAACATAAACTTCAATTAATAAAATATTATCTTGAGTTACCTTGATGTAAAGTTTGATGTCTGCACTTCATTTTTTGAACCCTACTTGTTGTAGATGTTTATACAGTCTAGAGTACCATGCTCTAAGAGCCTATTTTATACCATACAAGGCCTTATTCAATTTACACGCATAATCTGCATTCTCTGAAAACTAAATCCTTCTAGTTGTTCAATGTAGAATTCTTCTACAAGTTCCCCATTCAGAAAAGATGATTTCATGTCCATATGATACACTTTAATATTCTTGGAGCATGCATAAGCTAAAAGCAATCAAATTGCTTACATTCTAGCAATTGGGGAAAATGTCTCTTCAAAGTCGATTCCTTCAACCTGTGTGTATCATTTACATACCAATCTATCTTTGTTCCTTGTAACATGTCCATCTTCATTCAATTTATTTCTGAAAACCGACTTTATGCCAATCACATTCTTATTCTTTGGTCTTGTAACCAATTCCCAAGTGTCATTCTTCTCTATTTAATCCAAATCTTCATCCATGGCCTTATTCCAAAATTCATCCTTGTTGGCCTCTTCAAAACTGTTTGGTTCAATCATAAATGAGAGTGCTATGTGCATTTGTTCTGGCGAACAGATTCTTCTTCTAGTCTCAACTCCTACATATTTGTTTTCGATAATCTGATATGAAGGATGATTCTTTCGTACTCATTTTCTAGGTTTCTTTGGAGGAACTTGTTGAAATTCTCTTCTACTTTTGTCTGATCTTCTTCATATTCCTCTTCTACTTCTTCTTCATCTTTATTTCTTCTTCGTAAAGTTGTTCCACTGATTCATTTTCTTCTTCCTTTGATTCTCATCCACCTGTTTTATCAATTGTTACATTGATGCTTTCCACAACTTTGTTCAATCCCATATTGTAACACTTGTATGCTTTCCTTGTACTTGAGTAACCAACAAGTACTCATTTGTCCACATGAAAGTCAAACTTTCCCATTCTGCCATCTTCTCTTTTGATGTAGTATTCGCTTTCAAATACTCTCAAGTGCTTCACATTTGTTGGTCTTTCTTTCCATAGCTGGTAGGGAGTTTTTTCATTGTTGTTTCTGTGTATTACTCTATTTTGAATGTGAATTGTTGTATGCATTGCATGTGTCCAAAAAATATTTGTCAATTTGGAATCCATTAGCAATGTTTGAGCCATTTCCTGTGTAATTAGCATCCATAATGTTCTTTTGTCGATGAACCAATATATGAATCCATGCTCTCGTCCACTGTCATATATTTGTCCAAACCTGCTAACTATTCTTATGAATCCATCTCTGTCCATACTATCCAAGACTCTACTACACAATTGTCCATAATGTTGACCCATTTATCACTATACTATCATGAAGTCTTCACTACTACAATTTATTGTACTTCTACTAACTGACTGCTCTAGTTTGTCTTCTCAAACTCTACAAGATACTCGAAGGATGGTTCTTTGGTCTGTCACAACTATCGCATAGACTCCCCATGTCTAATATTCATATTACCTGGGAGTCTCTAAGTTAGATGGCTCAGAACAATTTCTGCGTTGATGTGTATTCATCATCATATTCATTGGTAGATTCATCATCTCTCTAAGCTCTGACTTCTTTCTTTCTGTCCATGGATTCATATTTCACTACAATGCCTGAAAGTACAATCTCTTGAACATGTTCCTTATTTACCTGTCCTTCTTTTCTTTCAGTTACTTTCCAAACCTCTTTGTATATGACATCTTTCTTTTTCTCTATAGAATTTTCTTCATGTCGTTTTATTGCCAATCTTCCGATCTCTGGGACCTGGTCTTTGTTCAATTGTTCTTCATGTTTTCTTATCCATACTTTCATATATTTGATATTAGTGTTCTCTTTCATGGAAGTATTGATCATTCTTCTACAATCACTAGCTATGTGTCCATAGTTATGACATTTGTAACATTCAATGTTATGTGGGGCCACATAGGCATTTATTGCTTGAACATTGATTTTATAATCCCTACAATCTACAACCTTATGTCTAAAATTAGTACAATAAAAACAATGACTATAAAAGAAATTTTCATACTGATCAGAATCTGGACCAAGGGATCAAAATTTGCTCAAATTTCAAAGTACTCGGAATGCGACGAAAACGGTGCCATTGCGTCTGTCTCGTCTTCCTGATTACGGCGGTATATTTACTTTCTCAAACGGAGTCCGTATGGAGAAGATATCGTGATCTATTCGCCGAGCCAAACATGCAAAAAAAAATTATGCTGACTGTACCTGTCCGTACAGTGGTGACGTGGCAGGTCCGTACAGTCCATACGATGACCGTACAGTGCTGACGTGGCGATTTGTGATTAGTGGCAGTTGGACAAATCTGGTTGCGACACGTGGCATCAGTTTGGCGAATGGTAGGGTGCCACGTGGCCCTATCAACGACTGCCACGTGGCACCCGTTTATTGGTTGTTGGTGTTTGGTGTTTATTAAAATTATATGGAGGCCGCGGGGTTCAACCCCCGGACCTCCCCACCGGTGAACGCTTTAACAAACTCCGCCTTACCATCGCGCCCCACTTTAGTTCTTAATATATATATATGCATTCATATATATTTAACTTTGAATTATGTTGCAAATGGAGGGGGGTCGGGCCAGGGCTTAGCCCCGACCCCGGTTATATGTGTGACATGTGACCACTATACAATTGTTTGCGCGCACGGGGGATTTTTAAATTATATAGCCCACGGTTTTAATTTGTAAAACATGTGACCAATACTATTGTTAAACGGCGCGCGTGCGGGGTTTTGTGTTGAGTTTAGCCCCTGGTTCCATTAGTTTTGCATATGACCACAGCCCGGAGTTTATGCACGCGGGGTTTTATAAACCACAGTTTATACTATTTTAAATGTGCGTGGATTAGAACAATTTTTAAAACCCACGGTTGTATTACATTGCACATGTGACCACACTTTATACAAAACGCGCGCGGGGGTGTTTTGGGTTATAGTTTTGTGTTAAACGGTTATGCAACTACACACCCGCCACTTGTCATAGGTACGTTGAACGGTGGCACTTAGCCCCTTTTATGCGCGGGACGTGGCCATATGGTTCCCCCCCCCATGCACCCAATACCTCTGACCTTGGGGGCTCTAATTCTGCTAACGGTGCGACAATTTGGCACCAATTTCGGAAGACGCGCATGTGCTGAGTTTAGGCACGGAAAACGCCCAGAAGCTAGGTTCACTCACACACAGGTGCGAAATGGCGATCCAAAGACAGGAAGCTTGAAGGGAAAAATGGCAGGAGGCCTAACTTCTTGAGTTTTTGGCCAAATGAGGTGCCGAAAAAGCCCAGCTAGGGGTTTTTGGACGTTCTGAGTCCATTGGCACTGTTTTCACAGGCATTTGAAGACTCCTTTTGCAGGTTTTTAACCATTGAAGTTTGAGAAATCTTTAGGGAGCTTGAAGCCCTCATTGTTTGAGGCCTTGCTCAGATGAGCACATGTCTATTTTTTGAGACTAAATAGTCATTTTTGACTAATTATTATGCTCTGAACACATTGGGATAGGTTTCAGATCCATTGGAGGACTTTTACAGGTGTTTTTTCCACAGAGAATCTCAGGGAAGCTTGGAGGCCACATGTAGAAGAGGTCCTGATTGGATGAGACAAGATCCATTTTCAGAGTTTTAATAGTCATTTGTGGGGTTTTTATGTATTCTGAACCCAATGGTACAGTCTGTAAATCCATTGGAGTTGAGTAGCATCTTGTAAAAGAACATTTGACAAACTAATCCCAAAGAGCCAAGTCCATTGAAGGAGGCTCAAGGAGATGTAGCCTAGAGAGGGGTGAACTCCTTTATCACCTTGTTATTGTTGTGAGTTTGTTGTGTTATTTGCTGCACTTTATGTTGCTGTGTATTGGCTTATAGCACCTAATTAACCTTTTAAAAGAACATTTCCTCACGCATGAACATTGACAAGAAGAAGCATGAACTTAACACATAAAACATCTTGCATATTTTAACACATGAAGCAAGGTCCTGTAAGGTTTATTTTATTGAAGTAGGGGGTGTTTGCATAGCATAACAAGTCAGCCTTCTATTTTCAGATCACATACCTGGGAGTGAATGATCTTCTTTGTGGTGTAGTCCTTCTAAATTTCTTCCTTGACTGATCATGATCATGATTGAAGCTTCTTTGTGTCTTGAACATGGATGGTCTTATTGAAGATGTATCTTCAATAGTTTTCTTAGATTCTGGTTTACCATGATTCCTTCCTTTGAGTATCTCTACATAACTCTATCTATTTTCTTCATTCTTCTTTTCTAGAAACCTAGAGTGTCTCTCTTCGTTCTCTATAACTGTTGTGGATGTTTTTGTCTCTTCAACATTCTTGTTGAGCTTGACAATTTTACTTCTCAATGTGACAACTTCTTCTTCAAGTTTCTCAACCTCTTCTTCTTTCTTCATTATCTGAGACTTCATGACTTCTTCTATTTTTTTTGCTTCTTCAAGCTGGATTTTTAATGTGATTATTTATTCTTCAAGTCCTTTCTCTTCTTGACCAAACTCTGTCTCAAGCTGGCTTAGATCGTTAGTTCTATCCTTAAGATGATTTGTTAATATATTCTCTCTCATTTATGTTTCTTCCTTCTGTCCTGCTATGTTGACTTCCGAATACTACTTTTGATATTCAAGATTTTCTTCGATCTTTCTAGCTTCTTCTAGTTGAGTTATTAAGTTATCGATGACCTGTTGGGTTTCTTCAAAACTATGAAAACTTTCCTTTTGTTTCATCAATTCCTTTTTGAGTGACTTGTTTTCTTCTCTTATTTCATCTAAAGCACTAATCAATTATGCTTCATAATTGTCTTCCTTTTCAATTAGTTTTTCTATCTCATTTCCTTCATGGAATTCTATTTCAAGATGTCTGTGTTTTTCACAATTAAAGAAAAACAACATACCTTTGTGATGCAGGAGCATCGTCAACATCAAGCGAGCGTGGGGAAAACACAACACATTTTGAGCACATGATAAATTGTTTAAAAACTTTTGAACATTGGATGCGCCAAACTTAAATGTGATAGTTAAGGAGAGGCATACTTATATATTGTAAAGGACCTTGAGCGATCCACTCTCGTCCATAGTAGGTAGAAAGCATTTATGTCAGTAGGTAGCTTTGAATTCTTTGATTAGATAGTTTTAGGAGTGGAGGGAAAACGGATAGACACCCTCATTGTGTAATTGTAACATAGAAGGAGGATACCAATTGAGGGCATAGTAGTGAGGAACATTACCAAGAAGGATAAGAGAGCATATAGAGCTAGAACAGAGAAACTGTAAATTGGAAAACACCCATGTACAGAGATTACGTTAATAGAAGAAGTATTAATTCAGATTCATGGCATTGTAGTGTTTCTTGTATGTGTATTTTGAATGGTATGTTCATAATTTTACTCTTTCCATTATACATTTGATTTCTATGATGTGTATGGATGATTTCTTGTTAAATGTTTGAAGTCTGAGAGAGGAAAGGGTAAATGGAAATGACTTTCAATTGTTTCTCTATCTGAGTAAGGATTCCTGCAAGGAGTGCAGTTGAATAGTCTGCAAGGTGTGCGTTGACAAAGGATTCAGAGATTTGTCTCTGGAATTATCAGACATGATAGCTTTTGTTCTCATTTTCCTCAAAGGAGCAGTAAGGCACAGGAGTCGTGCAATGTGTGCACAGACCAAGCTTGAATCCAGGGTTTGAAACCGGAAAAGCTATTGAAGGATTTGTCGTTGCAAGGAGTGGGCGGAGTTGAAGAAATTCAACACTGAAGAAATTGAAGGTTTGCCGCAAGGAGTGCATGCAGGAGGTTCTTGAGAGGCTGGAAGTCATGGGATACCTCTGAAGGATTCGAACCTACTAAGTCGTCGAAGGGAAAAGACGAAAGGCCAAAATACTTTGTAGAGGATTAGCGAAATCTCGCCAGCCATCTGATCTCATAGAGAAGCAAGGAGGTTACGGTTGTGTCCAGAGTTTCAAGCTCAAGAGATCGTGAGTCATTGGATCCTCACCTGGTTACCCGTCAGTTGTATGATCTGACTAGAGTTGCACGAGGGTTAAACTCTCGCAGGCAGAGTGAAGGTCCCGAGAGGCATCGGGATATCGAAAGTCCTGTGGACAAGAGGTCGGATAAATCCACGGTGAAAACCCTGAAATAGATCAGAACTACCCATCAGTTGAGACACGTGGCATATATCGGGAGTCATCAACATCTCGAAAGTGTAGAGACCAAGAGTTTGAGACTTTATAAGTCTCGAACTAGTGAAAGAATCACAGTCGTTGATCTAAGGAAGGACAAGTGTCGCACGATCATCCAATTCAGAGATCCAGACATCGGGACTCACATAGGTGAGCATTTTTTACTTCACATCAGGTGAAGTCCGAGATTTGATCTGGATAGTCCATCCATTTGGGACACGTGGCAGAAATCTGAGAATTTGGGGTTCGACATTTCACGAATCCTGAAGACAGGAAGCACGGGCATTTTGGAATTGCGAAGTCTGGAACCCCGATAAGGAGGAAAGTTCTATTGTGGGGCCAGCTGCCATCATATCGGAAAATCATAACTCGAGAGATCGGAAGCCTCGAGGAAAAATGCCTTTCGACATTTGAAACCCCGAAGTCCCAAGGGAGATCAAGGATCGTTGGTCTAGTAGATGATCACGATCATTGATCGTGTTTAAGGCAGAAGGGGGTTCCTAGTTGACGTCATATCGGGATTCGGAGGATCGGGGATCCTGAGGATAAGAGGTCCAATACATTTCGGCATCCGAAAAACTGAAATCCCAAAAGGAGATAGGACTGTGGTCATATAAGGGGAGGTCATATGGACCAAAAGTCTAGCCCAGGGGGATAAATGAAGTTAAATCATCTTGGGATATCGGAGATCGGGAAATCGGGAAGACAAAGGTTTGTGACATCAGGGATTGCGAAACCCCAAAGCCCAAAATTTTATTTTCTGTTGTGAATGGAAAAGCGATCGGGCCTAAAGGATGTAAAGAGCAAAGAATCCCTGTGAGTTGATTTTAGTAGAGATTCTGAGGAGGAATCAAAGAGTCACTTTAGCTTGAAGGTGGAATTAGAATGATCCTTAAGACCGGGAGGTCAACGCAGAGGCCTTTGCCGAGGCAGAGGGTGCATCTGCGTCAGGTTTGGTATCAGAGCACAGAAAGGTTGTTTGCTTTCTGTAGTAGAGAAGAAGATAATTCACCATGTCGCCAAGGAGAAGGGACAGACAAACACCCGATCCACCAGAGGAGAGGGAAATGTCGAGAAGAAGAGGTAGGCAGATGACTGATCCAGCCATGGAAAAAGAAATGCGTGATCTACTTGAGGACATGGAGATAGCATAGAGACGCACAGTCAGTGTTGGGGAATTCCGAGAGTGAATTTGAGGCTGAGCATGAGGAAGAAGTTGCAGTTGAATATGCAACAAACGAACGTTTGATTAAATCTATTGAAAGAATGGGTGCAAGAGCGAAAATGGGCATTCCAGTTTATGAGGGAAATTTGGATGCAGAGGAGCTTATAGACTGGATTAGAGCTCTGGACACATACTTTGACTATGAAGATGTCGAAGAGGACAAGAAGGTCAAGCATGTTGTCACTAGATTGAAAGGACATGCAGCATTGTGGTGGGATGAACTACAAGCTGACAGACGCTGCAAGGGCAAGAAGAAGATCAAAAGTTGGGATAGAATGATCGCGAAGATGAAGGCGAAATTCATCCCCAGGGATTACCAGATTACTCTGTTCAGGAGAATGCAGAACCTGAGACAGAAGCTGATGACAGTGAAAGAATACATTGAAGAATTCTACAGGCTGAACATCAGGGCAGGTCATCGGGAAAACGATGATGAAAAAGTTTCCAGATATATGAATGGCCTGAGATACGACATTCAGGATGAGATGAGCATGGTAACCATCTGAACGGTGGAATATTCTTATCAAATGGCTCTGAAAGCAGAAGAGAAGCTGAGACAAAAGCAGGGTCAGAGAGGCCGAGGCAGAAGTCAAGCTAGGGGCAAATCAGTTGTCCAAGATAAAAATTAGAAACCCAAGGAGGACTGGAAGAAACCTCAGGCTTGAACTGAAAGAGGTGGAACCTCACAGAGAGGGAAGCATACCGAACAGAGAGGAGATTATGCTGATAATAATATTTTTCCTCGTACTAGAGGTAGAGGAAGAGGAAGAGGTGGAGTAATAAAATGCTTCACGTGTGGAAAGAATGGACACAAATCTTATGAATTTCCAGACAAGAAGAAAGAGAGTGGGGAGACTCACATCGCCGAAGCATAGAGGTGAAATGTTGAAGTAGAAGATGCTGAAGGCGGAAGATCGTTGATGATGCGAAAAGTTCTCTTAGCACCAGAAAAGGAGGTGGAGAGTTCGATACAAAGAAACAGACTTTTTTGAACTACTTGCAAAACCAAGGACAGGGTATGCAAGGTCATTGTGGACAGTGGTAGCACAGAATATCTCGTTTCAACGGAGATGGTAGAAAAGATGGAGCTGGAGACGATTGATCATCCAAGCCCATACAGAGTTTCATGGCTACAAAAAGGACATCAAGTAACTGTCACTAAACAATGTTTGGTTGAATTTAACATAGGAGCGTATAATGATAAAATACTCTATGATGTTATTCCCATGGATGTTTGTCATCTATTGCTGGGTAGACCGTGGCAATATGACAGAAATGTGATTCATGATGGGAGGATGAACACATACACCCTAGAAAAGAATGGGAGAACTCAC
>SNQJ01S0026467.1:16465-30320 GCA_010110895.2 Picea sitchensis | reverse complement strand
TAATAAAGTTAATGGAGAAATTACTAAGTGGACAAGTGGTTAGAAGTGGGTTATCTCTAAAATTAGGAAAGTGGTTTAAGATGGTTAGAAGGTAACCCCTTGAGGAAACTACATAAAAGTATAAGAGGCAAGGGTCTCTCATTTTAATCACACTTGAGTATATTGAATATCTACAAGTGACTGAGGTAGCCAAAGGATATCTAAGATGAATTTCAGAGGGAAGGTGAAGTAAAGAAGCCTGAAATGCAAGGGAGGATGAATTCTTTTGATGATACTTTCTAAGGCATGTTATTTACAGGTCATCTCACCATTTTCGCAATAATGTTTTTTCTATAATGATTCAGACCGTAAAATTGGGAGGCCATTGAGTAAACACATACAAGTAGTTGTGATAAAAATTTCATCTTGTGGGTCATTGTATTTTTGGAGTTACACTCCGTGGAAAATAGGGTTTGTGGCTAGTCCTGAAACTAGTCTAAAACAGGTGTTTCAGGTAAAAACATCATAACTTCTTCATAGCATATCCAAATTCAGTAATACCAAATGTATTGGTTATAGTACAATCCTTAGTATGTTGTGTACCATTTTCATATCTATACAAGAAACATTTTGTGCGGGGCATTCTCTACAAGTTTGATCTTTAGAATAAGCCAAAATTCAACAAGGTATGTCATTTTTTCTATAACTCATTTTCTGAGAGGTTCCAAGTAGTGAAATCTGGAGGAATTCCATAAAAGATACTGAAGAACATTGTGTACCATTTTCAGATCTTTATTCATTACATGTACATAGTTATGATTATTTCAAGTTAGGGTTGTTGACTGATCCAAAATTAGTCATGTGAGACCAAAGTAAAGTTTGATGAAAATGATAGTCTCTTGTTGTTAAAGTTAAGGAAAGTTTGTAGATATGTGATCATATACACCAGTTCTATTATAGAGTTACAAATCAAATTTGGATGATGAAATTTATGAGGTCTTTTGGTTGAGGTACATGTTGGGTACATGGTTGATACAAGTAGTTTATGATTTGACACATACATGAGGTGTATGGTTGATGATGTTGGTACATATGGATGAGTCATAGTTTATATGTATTTGATGCATGATTCGTACATATTTGGTGCATGGTTGATGCAATCGTTGATGGTACAGGTTAGTGCATGGTTGGTGCACTTGTTTATGGTACAAACTGATTACAGGTCGAGGTGCAGGTTGGTGCATGGTTGATGCACTTGTTTATGGTACATGATGATTACATGTTGTCTGGTATAGGTTGGTGCATGGTTGATGCACTTGTTTATGGTACAGGTTGATTACATGTTGATTGGTACAAGTTTACAACAATATATCTCACAATGATAGTGTGACAATGGTTCCATGATTCTACTTTTATTTCAGGGAGGTTGGACGGGGCAAGGACATATGGTTGTAGCCACCTTCCGATTGTAGACGAAGAACATAGGGGGTTGTAGCCAAAGACTTGGGGAGTTGGATCTTCCCTCAGGTTGTAGCATGAGAAACTAGGGGGTTGGAGCCTCCTTCCAGTTGGAGCTGAAAAACAAAGGAAGCGCGTTCTTCCAATGAATGTAATTCTTGAATACATATAAGAAAAAACATTCTGTGGTTTTCTCCCGCTTTCGGTTTCCATGTAAAAACACTGGTGTACTGTGTATGTGTATGATTTATCATTTGTTCCTTGTTTATTTACTCTACAACTATTGTATGATAATTCTACATTGATATAACACATGCATTTTGTGTTTAAAAAGGATTAGATTGCTCTATTACTGATTTACCCCCCCTCTCAGTAATGCAACAATTGGTATCAGAGCCATTTTCTTCAGGAAACAATTTAACCACTGGAAGGAGATCATGTATTATTTTGAGAATGAAGTACCATTGTTTAATGGTCAGAATGGTTTAAAATATGAGATGTGGAGCAAAAGGAGGAAAGTATTTTTACAGGCACAAGGGAATTATATTTGGATATCAGTCATTACAGGATATGATAGTTAAAAAAGGGAAAATATTGCAACTAAGAAGGAATTGAAGAAGAATAACAAAATAACAATGGATTTCATCTGGGAAGGATTACCTAATCTGGTAAGAGAAAAGGTTGGTAAATGTTCATCAGCCAAAGAACTTTGGGATAAGTTACATGTCATATATTCTTCACCCATCACAGATTCAAAAATTTCCAAAGAAGATGCATATACAAATCAAGAAGAATTATGTTCACCATGTCAAACAAATTCAGAAGATGAAGAGTACATAATCACCAAAGTGACACAGATGCACCCTCTGCCTCGACAAAGGCCTCTGCGCTGACCTCCCGGTCTTAAGGATCGTTCTAATTCCACCTTCGAGCCAAAGCAGCTCTTTGATTCCTCCTTGGAATCTCTACTAAAATCAACCCACAGGGCTTCTCTGCTCTTTACAGCCTTTAGGCCCGATCGTTTTTCCGTTCACAACAGAAAATAAAATTTCAGGCTTCGGGGTTTCGCAATCCCTGATGTCGCAAACCTTTATCTTCCCGATTTCTTGATCTCCGATATCTCGAGATGCTTTAACTTCAGTTAGCCCCCTGGGCTAAACTTTTGGTCCATACAACCTCCCCTTATACGAACGCAGTCCTATCTCCTTTCAGGATTTTGGTTTTTCGGATGTCGAAATGTCATGGACCTCTTGTCCTCAGGATCCCCAATCCTTAGAATCCTAATATGACGTCAACTAGGAACCCCCTTCTTCCTTAAACATGATCAACGGTCGCGATCATATACTAGACCAACGGTCCCTGATCTCCCTCGGGACTTCCGATCTCTCGAGTTCTGATTTTTCGATATGATGACAGATGGCCCCACAATAGAACTTTCCTCCTTATCGGGGTTTTGGACTTTGCAATTCCGAAATGCCCGTGCTTCCTGTATTTAGGATTCGCGAAACGTCGAACCCCGAATTCTCGGATTTCCGCCACGCGTCCCATATGGATGGACGGTCCAGATCAAATCTCGGATTTCACCTGATGTGAAGTAAAAAATGCTCACCTATGTGAGTCCCGGTGTCCGGATCTCCTAATTGGATGATCGTGCGACACGCGTCCTTCCTTAGATATACGACTGCGATTTTTTCGCTAGTTCGGGACTTATAAAGTCTCGAACTCTTGGTCTCTACACTTCCGAGATGCCGATGACTCTTGATATCTACCATGTGTCTCAACTAATGGGAGGTTCTGATCTGTTTCGAGGTTTTCTCCATGGATTTATCCGACCTCTTGTCCACAAGACTTCCGATATCCTGATGCCTCTCGGGACCTTCACTCTGCCTGCGAGAGTTTAACCCCTTGTGCAACTCTAGTCAGATCCTACAACTGACAGGTAACCAGGTGAGGATCCAATGACTCACGATCTCCTGATCTTGAAACTATGGACACAGACATAACCTCCTTGCTTCTCTATCAGATCGGACGACTGGCGAGATTTCGCTAATCCTCTACAAAGAATTTTGGCCGTTTGTCTCTTCCCTTCAAAGAATTAGCAGGTTCGAATCCTTTGAAGGTCTCCCATGAATTCCAACCTCTCAAGAACCTCCTGCACGCACTCCTTGTGGAAAACCTTCAATTTCTTCAGTGTTGAATTTCTTCAACTCCGCGCACTCCTTGCATCGACAAATCCTTCAATATCTTTTCAGGTTTTAAACCTTGGATTCAAGCTTGGTCTATGCACACATTGCACAACTCCTGTGCCTAACTGCTCCTTTGAGGAAAATGAGAACAAAAGCTATCCTGTCTGAGAATTCCAGAGACAAATCTCTGAATCCTTTTTCAACGCACACCTTGCAGACTATTCAACTGCACTCCTTGCAGGAATCCTTACTCAGACAAAGAAACAATTGAAACTCATTTCCATTTACCCTTTCCTCTCTTAGACTTCAAACATTTAACAAGAAATCATCCATACACAACATAGAAAGAAAATGTATAACATAAAGAGTAAAATTATGAACATACCATTCAGCATACACATACAAGAAACACTACAACGCCATGAATCTGAATTACGACTTCTTCTATTAACTTAATCTCTATACATGGGTGTTTTCCAATTTACAGTTTCTCTGTTCCAGCTCTGTATGCTCTCTTCTCCTTCTTGGTAATGTTCCTCACTACTATGCTCTCAATTGGTATCCTCCTTCTATGTTACAATTACACAATGAGGGTGTTTATATCTGTTTTCCCTCCACTCCTAAAACTATCTAATCAGAGAATTCAAAGATACCTACTAACATAAATGCTTTCTACCTACTATGGATGCGAGCGGATCACTCAAGGTCCTTTACAATATATAAGTATGCCTCTCCTTAACTATCACATTTAAGTTTGGCGCATCCAATCTTCAAAAGTTTTTAAACAATTTATCATGTGCTCAAAATGTGTTGTGTTTTCCCCACGCTCGCTTGACGTTGACGATGCTCCTGCATCATACTCCCTCGCTTGAAAATTTCCATGGGCTCCTGTCCATGAGCTCTCACATGGTCTATCCATTCTTCTGAATCTCTGCTTCATTCTCCTAGCTGGCATATTCAACTGGATGTCCTTTCCACTTGACCAAGTATTCAAAGTATCGTTTCCACTTTGTCTTCTGGCCAACTCTTTTGTCTAGTATGCTTTCCATCTGCAACCTTTCTGCAACAGGCATCTTCTTTGTCCACTAGATCTCTGGTTGTTCATCAATTGTTCCTGCTTCCCTAGTTTCGTATGGGTACAAGTCTGAGACCTTGAATATCGAAGAAATTTCGATCCCATCGGGTAATTCAATCTCATAAGCATTTTCTCCAAATTTCTTCAAGACCTTACATGGTCCGATCTTCTTCATATTCAGTTTGTTATATGCCCCCTTCGGGAACCTTTCCTTTCTCATATGTACCAGAATCAAATCACCAACCTCAAGCTAAAGTTGTCTCCTGCATTGATATTCTCTTCGTTTATACTCCTGGCTCGAGTTCTCTAAACGCTCCTTCACCTGGTTGTGAAGTTCTTTCATCGCCTCTACGAAATATTCTGCACTAGCGCTCCTAGTTTCAATCTGTTCTTAATCTCTCAGCTCAGAAATTCCTCTCAGCTGCATGCCATAAGCAATTTGAAATGGACTTTGTCCTATGCTTCTGTTAACTGAGTCATTATAAGCAAACTCTGCCTGTGGTAATATGTTGTCCCACTGGATGTGGTGTTCTATCACCAAGCTCCTCAGCAAGTCTCCTAAACTCCTGTTTATGACTTCTGTCTGTCCATCTGTCTGAGGATGATAATTTGAACTAAATGACAAGTTATTTTCGAGCTTCTTCCATAAGGTCCTCCAGAAGTGTCCTACGAACTTAGTATCTCGATCCGAAACTATGCTCCTTGGAAAACCGTGAAGTCAAATGACTTCTTTGAAAAACAGGTTCACAATGTGAGTTGCGTCACTGGTCTTCTGACATGGAATGAAGTGTGCCATCTTGGAAAATCTATCCACCACCACAAAGATCGAGTCAAATCCTCTTTGTGTTCTTGGAAACCCCAATATGAAATCCATGCTGATTGCATCCCACGGCCTCTCAGGTATGGGAAATGGTTGATAAAACCCTGCATTCTGTTTCCTTCCCTTTGAATGTTGACAAATTCTGCATCTGTCCATGAATCTCTTGACGTCTTCTCTCATTCTCGGCCAAAAATATGACTCCTTCAACTTTGCTAATGTCTTGTTGTGACCAAAGTGCCCGACCAATCCTCCACTATGTTTCTCCTTCAACAAATTCTCCCTCATGGAGCATTTCAGAATACACAATTGATTACCTTTGAACAATAATCCTTCCTGGATCATGTATTTTGTCCATTGGCTTCTATCCCTGAGAATTGGATTCTCAGCTGCTTCATACGCTTCTTTAAAATATGGATCATCTCTGTACATGTCCCTGAGGTCATCAAAACCCAACATTTTGACTTTGAACTCCTGCAATAGCAAACACTTCCTGCTCAAAGAAACAACAACTTTGTTAGCAGTATCGGAAATATGTTTAATCACAAAAGTGAAATTATGCATATATTCAACCCATTTGACATGTCTCTGATTCAACTTTTCCTGTTGAGTTACAAACTGCAGTGCATGATTGTCACTGTATAAGACAAACTCCTTCGGAATCAAATAGTGTCTCCACTTCTTCAATGCCTATATAATAGCATAAAACTCCTTAGCATATGTGGAGTATTTCACCTTCGCTTCATTCAAATTCTCCCTGAAGTATGCTATCGACCTGTCTTCTTGACTCAAGACTGCCCCTATTGCAAATCCACTTGCATCACATTTCACTTGAAATGTTTTTTTGAAATCAGGCAATACCAGAATTGGTTATTCTGTGATTTTCCTCTTCAACAGATTAAAACTCTTCTCAGCCTCTTCTGTCCAGTGAAAAGACTTGTGTCTTTTCTTCACTGTGTCCATCATCGGTGCACTAATTCCACTGAAATTCCTAATGAATTTTCAGTAGAAACTAGCCAATCCGTGAAAACTTCTCACCTCAAAGATAATCTTTGGTGATGGCCAATTCTTGATTACCTCCACCTTATCTGGATCCATCCTCAACTCATCTGCAGAAAAAACAAATCCCAAGTAAATGAGCTCTGTCTTCATGAATGAGGACTTCTTCATGTTTATCAACAACTTCTCCTGCTGTAGCCTCCATCACTATAGGCAAATGCTTCAGATGCTCTGCCACTGTTTTACTGAAAATCAATATGTCATCTAAATACACAATGACAAATTTTCCGATGAACTCCTTCAGGACTTCGTTCATCAATATCATGAAGGTACTTGGTGCATTTGTTAAACCAAACGGCATAACAAGCCATTCGTGCAACCCTTTGTTAGTCTTGAAGGTTGTTTTCCATTCATCACCTTCCCTCATACGAATCTGGTGATATCCACTTTTCAAATCAATCTTCGAATTTTTTTTTGCTCCACTTAAGCAATCCATCAGATCATCCATCCTTGGTAATGGAAATCTATACATGATGGTTATCTTGTTAATTTCCATTGAATTAGTACACATCCTCCAATCTCCGTCTTTCTTTGGACGAAGTACTGTTGGAATGGAACACAGACTCAAGCTTTCCCTAACCAAACCTTTGTCCAACAACTCCTGGACTTGTATTTTGACCTCTTCATTCTCTTGCGGTGTCAATCTGTACACAACTTTGTTTGGAAAACTGGCTCCTGGTATGAGATCAATATGATGAATCACACTTCTGATCGGTGGCAATGAACGGGGTAGTTTGTCCACTACTATGTCAGCGAACTCTTCCAACAGTTCCTGAACTTCTTCTGGTAAATCATCCACTCTTGTGCTGGTTAAAACAATTGTTGGCTTCCTAACCACAATGAATTGTGGTTCCTCCTTCTTCATGACCTTGTTAAGGAATTCCTTCCCACTCATGAGAAGTACAGTGTTACTTACTTCATGTTTCACTTCTTTATCTTTGATTGGAAGCAACATGTGAGTTCTCCCATTCTTTTCTAGGGTGTATGTGTTCATCCTCCCATCATGAATCACATTTCTGTCAGATTGCCACGGTCTACCCAACAATAGATGACAAACATCCATGGGAATAACATCACAGAGTATTTTATCATTATACCCTCCTATCTTAAATTCAACTAAACACTGTTTAGTGAGAGTTACTTGATGTCCTTTTTGTAGCCATGAAACTCTGTATGGACTTGGATAATCAATCGTCTCCAGCACCAACTTTTCTACCATATCCGTTGAAATGAGATTATCTGTGCTACCATTATCCACAATGACCTTGCATACCCTATCCTTGGTTTTGCAAGCAGTCTGAAAAAGTCTGTTTCTTTGTATCGAACTCTCCACCTCCTTTTCTGGTGCTAAGAGAAATTTTTGCATCATCAACGATCTTCCGCCTTCAGCATCTTTTGCCTCAACATTTCACGTCTGTGCTTCGGTGATGTGAGTCTCTCCACTCTCTTTCTTCTTGTCTGGACATTCATAAGATTTGTGTCCATTCTTTCCACACGTGAAGCATTTTATTACTCCACCTCTTCCTCTTCCTCTACCTCTAGTACGAGGAAAAATATTATTATTAGCATAATATCCTCTCTGTTCGGTATGTTGCCCTCTCTGTGAGGTTCCACCTCTTTCAGTTCAAGCCTGAGGTTTCTTCCAGTCCTCCTTGGGTTTCTGATTTTTATCTCGGACAACTGATTTTCCCCTGGCTTGACTTCTTCCTCGGCCTCTCTGACCCTACTTTCGGCTCAACTTCTCTTCTGTTTTCAGAGCCATTTGATAAGCATCTTCCACTGTTCGGATGGTTACCATGCTCATCTCATCCTGAATGTCATATCTCAGGCCATTCATATATCTGGCAACTTTTTCATCATCGCTTTCCCGATGACCTTCCCTGATGTTCAACTTGTAGAATTCTTCAGTGTATTCTTTCACTGTCATCAGCTTCTGTCTCAGGTTCTACATTCTCCTGAACAGAGTAATATGGTAATCCCTGGGGATGAATTTCACCTTCATCTTCGCGATCATTCTATCCCAGCTTTTGATCTTTTTCTTGCCCTTGCAGCGTTTGTCAGCTTGTAGTTCATCCCACCACAATGATACATGTCCTTTCAATCTAGTGACATCATGCTTGACCTTCTTGTCCTCTTCAACATATTCATAGTCAAAGTATGTGTCCAGAGCTCTAATCCAGTCTAGAAGCTCCTCTGCATCCAGATTTCCCTCATAAATTGGAATGTCCATTTTCGCTCTTGCACCCATTCTTGCAATAGCTCTAATCAAACGTTTGTTTACTACATATTCAGCTGCAACTTCTTCCTCATGCTCAACCTCAAATTCACTCTCGGAATCACTAAGATCCCCATCACTGACTATATGTCTCTGTGCTGTCTCCATGTCCTCAAGTCTGGCGCGTAAATCACGCATTTATTTTTCCATGGCTAGATCAGTCATCTGCCTACCTCTTCTTCTCAGCATTTCCCTCTCCTCTGGTGGATCGGGTGTTTGTCTGTCCCTTCTCCTTGGCGGCATGGTGAATTCTCTTCTTCTCTGCTAAAGAAAGCAAAGAACCTTTCTGTGCTCTGATACCAAACCTAACGCAGATGCACCTTCTACCTCGACAAAGGCCTCTGCATTGACCTCCCGGTCTTAAGGATTGTTCTAATTCCACCTTCGATTTGAAGCGAATATTTGATTCCTCCTCAAAATCTCTACTAAAATCAACCCACAGGGCTTCTCTGCTCTTTACAGCCTTTAGGTCCGATCGCTTTTTTGTTCACAACAGAAAATAAAATTTCAGGCTTTGGGGTTTCGCAATCCCTGATGTCGCAAACCTTTGTCTTCCCTATCTCCGATATCCCAAGATACTTTAACTTCAGTTAGCCCCCTGGGCTAGACTTTTGGTCCATACGACCTCCCCTTGTACGACCGTAGTCCTATCTCCTTTCGGGATTTTGGTTTTTCAGATGCCAAAATGTATTGGACCTCTTGTCCTCAGGATCCCCAATCCTCCGAATCTCGATATGACGTTAACTAGGAACCCCCTTCTGCCTTAAACACGATCAACAGTTGCGATCATCTACTAGACCAACGGTCCCTGATCTCCCTCGGAACTTCGGGATTTCAAATGTAGAAAGGCATTTGTCCTCGGGGCTTCCGATCTCTCGAGTTCCAATTTTTCAATATGATGACAACTGGCCCCACAATAGAACTTTCCTCCTTATTGGGGTTTCGGACTTCGCAATTTTGAAATGCCCGTGCTTCCTGTCTTCAGGATTCACGAAAAGCCGAACCCCAAATTCTCGGATTTCCGCCACGCATCCCAAATGGATGGACGATCCAGATCAAATCTCAGACTTCACCTGATGTGAAGTAAAAAATTCTCACCTATGTGAGTCTCGATTTCTGGATATATGAATTGGATGATCGTGCGACACTCGTCCTTTCTTAGATCAATGACTGCGATTATTTCGCTGGTTTGAGACTTATAAAGTCTCGAACTCTTGGTCTCTACACTTCCAAGATGCCGATGACTCCCGATCTCTGCCACGTGTCTCAACTGATGGGCGGTTCTAATCTGTTTCAGGGTTTTCGCCGTGGATTTATCCGACCTCTTGTCCACAGGGCTTCCGATATCCTGATGCCTCTCAGGACCTTCACTCTACCTGCGAGAGTTTAACCCTCGTGCAACTCTAGTCAGATCCTACAGCTGACGGGTAACCAGGTGAGGATCCAATGGCTCACGATCTCCTGATCTTGAAACTCTGGACACAGCCGTAACCTCCTTGCTTCTCTATGAGATCAGACAGCTGGCGAGATTTGACTAATCCTCTACAAATAATTTTGGCTGTTCATCTCTTCCCTTCGACGACTTAGCAAGTTCGAATCCTTTAGAGGTCTCCCATGACTTCCAGCCTCTCAAGAACCTCCTGCATGCACTCCTTGTGGCAAACCTTCAATTTCTTTAGTGCTAAATTTCTTCAACTCCACGCACTCCTTGCATCGACAAATCCTTCAATAGATTTTCAGGTTTCAAACCCCGGATTCAAGCTTGGTATGTGCACACATTGCATGACTCCTGTGCCTAACTGCTCCTTTGAGGAAAATGAGAAAAAAAGCTATCATGTCTGAGAATTCCAGAGACAAATCTATGAATCCTTTGTCAATGCACACCTTGTGGACTATTCAACTGTACTCCTTGCAAGAATCCTTACTCAGATAGAGAAACAATTGAAACTCATTTCCATTTACCCTTTCCTCTCTCAGACTTCAAACATTTAACAAGAAATCATCCATACACAACATAGAAAGAAAATGTATAACGGAAAGAGTAAAATTATGAACATACCATTCAGCATACACATACAAGAAACACTACAATGCCATGAATCTGAATTAAGACTTCTTCTATTAACTTAATCTCTGTACATGGGTGTTTTCCAATTTACAGTTTCTCTGTTCCATCTCTGTATGATCTCTTCTCCTTCTTGGTAATGTTCCTCACTACTATGCCCTCAATTGGTATCCTCCTTCTATGTTAAAATTACACAATGAGGGTGTCTATATCCGTTTTCCCTCCACTCCTAAAACTATCTAATCAGAGAATTCAAAGCTACCTACTGACATAAATTCTTTCTACCTACTATGGACGAGAGCGGATCACTTAAGGTCCTTTACAATATATAAGTATGCCTCTCCTTAACTATCACATTTAAGTTTGGCGCATCCAATCTTCAAAAGTTTTTAAACAATTTATCATGTGCTCAAAATGTGTTGCGTTTTCCCCATGCTCGCTTGACATTGACGATGCTCCTGCATCACAAAGGTATGTTGTTTTTCTTTAATTGTGAAAAACACAGACATCTTGAAATAGAATTCCATGAAGGAAATGAGATAGAAAAACTAATTGAAAAGGAAGACAATTATGAAGCATAATTGATTAGTGCTTTAGATGAAATAAGATAAGAAATCAAGTCACTCAAAAAGGAATTGATGAAACAAAAGGAAAGTGTTCATAGTTTTGAAGAAACCCAACAGGTCATCGAGAACTTAATAACTCAGCTAGAAAAAGCTAGAAAGATCGAAGAAAATCTTGAATATCAAAAACAGTATTTGGAAGTCAACATAGCAGGACAGAAGGAAGAAACATAAATGAGAGAGAATATATTGAAAAATCATTTTAAGGAAAGAACTAACGATCTAAACCAGCTTGAGACAGGGTTTGGTCAAGAAGAGAAAGGACTTGAAGAATAAATAATCACATTAAAAATCCAGCTTGAAGAAGCAAAAAAAATAGAAGAAGTCATGAAGTCTCAGATAATGAAGAAAGAAGAAGAGGTTGAGAAACTTGAAGAAGAAGTTGTCACATTGAGAAGTAAAATTGTCAAGCTCAACAAGAATGTTGAAGAGACAAAAACATCCACAACAGTTATAGAGAACGAAGAGAGACACTCTAGGTTTCTAGAAAAGAAGAATGAAGAAAATAGATAGAGTTATGTAGAGATACTCAAAGGAAGGAATCATGGTCAACCAAAATCTAAGAAAACTATTGAAGATACATCTTCAATAAGACCATCCATGTTCAAGCCACAAAGAATATTCAATCATGATCATGATCAGTCAAGGAAGAAATTCAGAAGGACTACACCACAAAGAAGATCATTCACTCCCAGGTATACAAATTTCTTTTATAGTCATTGTTTTTATTGTACTAATTTTAGACATAAGGTTGTAGATTGCAGGGATTATAGAATAAATGTTTAAGCAATAAATGCCTATGTGGCCCCACGTAACATTGAATGTTACAAATGTCATAACTATGGACACATAGCTAGTGATTGTAGAAGAATGATCAATACTTCCATGAAAGAGAACACCGATATCAAATATACAAAAGTATGGATAAGAAAACATGAAGAACAATTGAACAAAGACCAGGTCCCATAGATCGCAAGATTGACAATAAAACGACATGAAGAAAATTCTATAGAGAAAAAGAAAGATGTCATATACAAAGAGGTTTGGAAAGTAACTGAAAGAAAAGAAAGACAGGTAAATAAGGAACATGTTCAAGAGATTGTACTTTTAGGCATTGTAGTGAAATATGAATCCATGGACAGAAAGA
Source organism: Picea sitchensis (assembly GCA_010110895.2). Lineage (NCBI taxonomy): Eukaryota > Viridiplantae > Streptophyta > Pinopsida > Pinales > Pinaceae > Picea > Picea sitchensis. Next base: position 17,636 of record SNQJ01S0026467.1, on the reverse strand, counting down.
AAGAAGCCAGAGCTTAGAGAGATGATGAATCTACCAATGAAGATGATGATGAATACACATCAACGCATAAATTGTTCTGAGCCATCTGGCTTAGAGAATCCCATGTAATATGAATATTAGACATGGGGAGTCTATGCGATAGTTGTGACTAACCAAAGAACCATTCTTCGAGTAGCTTGTAGAGTTTGAGAAGACATACCAGAGTAGTCAGTTAGGAGAAGTACAATAAATTGTAGTAGTGAAGACTTCATGATAGTATAGTGATAAATGGGTCAACATTATGGACAATTGTGTAGTAGAGTCTTGGATAGTATGGACATAGATGGATTCATAAGAATAATTAGCAGGTTTGGACAAATATATGACAGTGGACGAGAGCATGGATTCATAGATTGGTTCATCGACAAAGGAACATTATGGATGCTAATTACACAGGAAATGGCTCAAACATTGCTAATGGATTCCAAATTGACAAATATTTTTTGGACACATGCAATGCATACAACAGTTCACATTCAAAATAGAGTAATACTCAAAAACAACAATGAAAAAACTCCCTACAAGCTATGGAAAGAAAGACCAACAAATGTGAAACACTTCAGAGTATTTGAAAGCGAATACTACATCAAAAGAGAAGATGGCAGAATGGTAAAGTTTGACTGTCATGTAGACAAAGGAGTACTTGTTGGTTACTCAAGTACAAGGAAAGCATACAAGTGTTACAATCTGGGATTGAACAAAGTTGTGGAAAGCATCAATGTAACAATTGATAAAATAGGTGGATGAGAATCAAAGGAAGAAGAAAATGAATCAGTGGAACAACTTTACGAAGAAGAAATAAAGATGAAGAAGAAGTAGAAGAGGAATATGAAGAAGATCAGACAAAAGTAGAAGAGAATTTCAACAAGTTCCTCCAAAGACACCTAGAAAATGAGTACGAAAGAATCATCCTTCATATCAGATTATCGAGAACAAATATGTAGGAGTTGAGACTAGAAGAAGAATCTCTTCGCCAGAACAAATGCACCTAGCACTCTCATTTATGATTGAACCAAACAGTTTTGAAGAGGCCAACAAGGATGAATTTTGGAATAAGGCCATGGATGAAGATTTGGATTAAATAGAGAAGAATGACACTTGGGAATTGGTTACAAGACCAAAGAATAAGAAT